>JABCQV010000159.1:0-169577 GCA_013186375.1 Fusarium aywerte | reverse complement strand
CAGGGGAAAGGTAGCCCGGAGCCACTAAGGCAGGAAGGTGCGGCTGCCACTGTCAGGTACTGGGGGCGGGGAATTTGATGGAAAGCCTCGGTTTGGCAATTGTTTACAACTGCCAGTCCCATAGAAGGCTCGAGAATAGGAAGCTGTATAAGATGGAACTATTGGCGGATAATACCTCCCCATGTTGAATTTATCCTGAGCCTAGGCCATAATTTTTATTGAACTTGCCTGAAAGCCTAGCAATTGTAAAGGCGCACTGAACAAATAAGCGTACCGGCCTTGCAGTAAGAAACTCATTGTTAGCGGCATTTAGAGAAGGTTCACTATCGGGTTGATCAAAGCGCATTGCCGTATTATCTGCATCTGTATGAGACAAAGGAGAGTATCGTTGAGGTTTCTGATTCGTCAATGCAGATTTCATTTAACCTACTGAACCCAAACTTATTGTCCACCAGTTTAATTACCTGGGGATTAATTGTGCTCTTCTCCGCATTGTTCAACAGTGACATCAGTGGTAAATAGAGTCTGTATATAACAGCTACCCTAAACTTGGTGAATTGCAAAAAAGAGAGTTATGAGTTGCTGGGTCACCAATGTTTAAGTTCGTAGGGACCAGGATCCATGTGAAAGAGCTGCGATGATGACAAAGGAGCATTGTGGCGTCAAGGGTATAACTCAGTAAAACTGTACAGTATATTAATGAGGTTGGTATCTCAAGTTTGGTGAATTGACGATTTAGAACGAGTCAGTTCAGTTTGTCGTTATGGACATGTCGGAAATTGAAAAAGCACGGATTCGTATCATGAACTCCTTCTTCTAGATGATTCTCACATATTTGAATTCAATTGGCTTTGCGCTTTGAACATTTATCGTCAGGCAGTCATTTCGCTTGTTTACAAGCTAACGTCTGAAGCACCCAGATTTGGAAACTTGAACCAATCATAGACAAAAACCCCCACACTAAGCACGACCTCGGTGGTCATGCTGCCAGTTGTAAGTTAAATCACAGAAAAAGAACATGGAATTCGAGGTTACGCAGAGCGCAAAAAAAAGAGGTATTGTATTCATGCCCATATGCCGAGCCATATGTGAATGCAAAAAACTACCCAAAAAAGTTTGTCCATGAAAATCGACCCGGCCCGTAAGGCCTTCATCATGCTGTCCAACATGTGTCACATTTGAATATCAAACTCCAATCATTATCGCGCTCTAGTAAAACCCATTAAATCCTTCCCTTTTATCAACCGGATATCCCAAAGTAGGCCATCCAATTTAGAGAGCGAAGATAGCGGCAGCGAGACCAAGGAGGGAGACACCACCGACGAGAGCAGGAGCGGCGTTGCCAGTCTCGCTGACCTCGGCAGCGGAGCCGGTAGCAGTACCGGAGGTCTCCTCGGAGTCGGAGCTGGTCTCGGAGGCATCAGTAGCGGTAGCGTCAGAGTCGGTGGCGGTACCAGTGGCGGTGGCCTTCTCAACAGCGGAGGAGACGATCTCGGAGACCTTGCTCTTGACATCGGGGGTGTCGGTGCCACGGGGAGTACCGTCAATGGTCTTCCAGTAGTTGTCGGCAATACAGTCCTGGAGACAGACGGAGTACTTGTTGGTGTCGGCCTCAGAGCCCTTGCCCTTGGGGCAGGCAGCAACACACTCGTTGGTGGCGTTGATGTTGGCATCGTTAGGAGAAGGGACCTGTTGAGTTGGGTTAGTCTTCTGTAGGTGTAGGTGCGTTAGATATTGAACATACGGTGATGCAGTAAGACTGGCACTTGACATCACCAGCCTCACAGTCGTCGAGGCAGTCCATCTGAGACTGCTGAGCAGGGGACATGGAGACGGTCTTGCTCTGGGCAGCGGCCATGGTGGCGAAAGCGCCGGCAACGAAGATGGAGGTGAAACGCATGTTGATGGTTTTCGGGAGTGTTGGTATTAGAATTAGTGTAAAGTTGTAGAGATAGTACTCAAAAGCGAGAGTGGGAAGTAAAAGTCTGGTCTAACGAATGACGGACAGATAAGATATGACAACGAGGGTGAAGAGAGAAGGGAAAGAAAAGAGCACGCGACGGGGTCGGACAGTCCTTTTATGAATACTCGAGCGACCAGCAGCAGATGGTAATTAGTCTAGTAAACCAGAGCAGTGCCGTGTAGAGACGAGAGCAAAGGGGCACCCCCCTTAGGTCAGATCAGGTCAGGCAACCAAGAGATTCGAGCCTAGACAGAACTAGACAAGTCAAGGCAAAGCAAAGTCTCAGACCCCGTCACCCCAGGCCAACTAATGGACTAGGGGAGGCCGTGAAAGTGAAGTCAACAGCAGAGTCAGACTAACAAGAGAGCACGCCAAGACCGTAACCCCGGCTCATCGGGGGATAGAGACCCATCAATCTCATGGATTGCGGTGGAACAAGGAACATGGGGGGAGAGAAAAAAGGGAAAAGGGACCCATGAATGGCGCTAGAATTGGAGCCATTCGGATCCATAATTTTGATCAGGAAAAGAAGATTGTGGACTGAGAAAGACGCATGGTTTCTTACAGTACGGATTGATCAGTCGGCTTTGCCGTACTATTCTGGATTGAACTGTTGTGTTCTGTACGCATGATGCATATTCGGGGTCCCGTATCATGGCAACGCAACGACGCACCAATATGGGGGGTTTCTTTTTGGCCTCTTTGGTAATGCCACGCAAACCCCCCCCTCATTCTATCATCACACAACATAGCACAGCACACTTGCATGTTGTACCACAGCTATTAGAGTTGAACGACTTGGAGTAAGTTACAATCGGGCAGTAGCGAGCAAAGAGACGAAGAAAGAGGAGACTCGACAAGGGGCGTGAGATTTCCTTGTCGATCCATCGGGCGGATGAGGTGCTGTAAGTATTATCTGGGGAAGACCTACCGAAACCTCAATTTTAATTTTGCAAGCCATGATGAAGAAAACCACCAGTAATTTGCCAGCCTGCACATGGGTTGACTGGGGGAGAAAACGCCCATTTGCTTGGATGATGCTGCCTGTACAGTACTGTAATGTCGGCTCAGTGCAGATCTTGAAGTTTCCATCCATGCTTGTCCTTTTGTCTATGATCCTTTCTTTCACCCTATTGCATTGATGATCTAGAAGGCAAAGTCGCTAAAATCGGCAGAGACTCATGATACCTTTAGGAGCGAAAATAACATTGGCCCACATTTGAGTGATGCTATCCTCCACTTTGACCATCAACTCATCCATCCATCACGACCAGCTTCGCCTCCCAAGCCTCGTGTTGCTAAGCGGCATGGCCACCATCTGAGCTTACTGCCCACTGAATAGTCTAGACAGTGTGTGTTGTCTGTCAGAAATTAACTCTGCTCTCACTCTAATTTGCACTTCAAAGTTGACTGTCCTGCCCTCAGGTTTGCTTCTCTTTACACAGCGTCTAACTTTAGTCTCCTACACTAGGGGAGGATCTTGGAATTGATTGGACTCGAGGTTGTCTCAGGGGGTGACCATGCCATCCATAGCCTAGGCCAGACAATAATAGACCAGGCCTCCATTTTGGGGCAAGCTACAAGGGGGGCGGAAGCGTGTCCGAGACTCTAAATCACCAACCAGGCAGTGTTTGCAATCCAGCCAATGCGATGTAGGTAACCTAGCTCAGGTGCTGTAAACAACAATAACAACAGTAATTAATACAACTGGTGATATGGAATAGCTTGGCTTTCTACCTCACAGTACAGTGCCGTAGCATGTAAATCACTAGGCCACCTCAACAAGTATCTCTAATACTGTAAATACCAAGTAAAGCTAAATTGGAGGCCTTTTCAGCATCCGAAACTACACGGGCCGAGGAATTCAAGACCGTTCTAGAGAATCTAGAGATTTCTTAGAATAAACTTGTGTGGCTAACACCAGCGTCATGCCAATGCACTGTCACTTCCCAACAAACTCTTTTCTACCGTACTCGCTTCTTCCCTCAAAGAGACAAGAAAGACACGCGCGTTACACACGGTGCGTCTTCTGGCGCTTGTGTCGGGAGCTGAGTCTGAAAAGTGTGGGTGAAGTTGAAAACAAAAAGACAGGCCAGGTCTGTCACCTGCAAAAGCCGTCGGCTCATGCTCTTCCATGAATACGAGCCCTGAAGCGACCCCCGGTCCTCCCCGTCTCCCCATATTGGATGCTATATAATGTATGCCTCTCGTTATTAGGGGGAGTACCACGGCTATCGTGCCAGGACCAGGTCTTGGCCTCCCGGCACCGGCGCTGAGGGCTGAAAATGGCCATTTGAGCCAGATCCAGAACCAAGATCAAGGCCAAGACCAAGAAAAAGATGCTCCTTTCCCACTCATTAAACGATCGAGCATTAGTTAATATCATCCACCTATTCTATTCTTTCTCGTTTCTTCCAAGGTCGTCTACCGTTTAGGTAGCTGTCGTTGGTACCGTATATATCAAACTTTGAGTCATTCAGATAATATGAGATGAACCATGGAGTTAATGCATTGACCTGTTGCCCCGTTGTTTACCTCAACGGACGGACTATCCATGTTCCTTTCTCCAACAAGCAAGAAATCGTCGAAGCTTCACGGGTCAACAGACCCCATTTGGTGAGAGCCTCTGGACTGTTCTCGGCTCTTCCGTCCCCCCTCCGTTCCTATTCATAGCTCGCTCGCCACCAGACGACAGACGCGATACAACATCAGATCCAAGCATCAACACCAATGGCCTGTGATTGCGCAGCACGCATAGAATCGAAATATTGGGTTTCTGGAATATTCACGACACGAGGGAAAAAAACTCCGTCTCATGTGAGAGGCCATGATAATACCACGATGAAATGGACCAGAGGAAACAAGACTCGACCACTGAACAGTACAAGCGTCCATCGTTTTCAAGCTACCGTTTCTAATTGCTCATTAGATTGTATTGAATCAAACAGCCCATGGCTTCAAACTCCCCCAAATGGATAATTTCTGGTCCTCAATTGGATGGAATTCTCTAGCTTCAGAGACTGCGACACTGCTTGTGATTGCACAGGGCACCGACTAAGCTGGACTGTTTTATTTCCAGCCACTAACAAGCTCTAAAACTCTTGGCTAAACCACCCATGGCTCCAGGTTAAGATTGGATACCTAATACCGATTTTTTTGCTACTGTACCGTACTCTGTGCTTTGACCGTGATATCATCTCATTTCCCTGTGCATCACGAGCTGCAATACTGAGACCGCCACAGCCGCTGCCACTTCCGAACTCCGTCTCGGCTGCTCCGATCTGATTGATCTTACCGAGAGCGAAAAACTAAAGATTTACGACGCTCCAGTATCTAAAGAAACAAGATGGCAGCTGAGCAACAACGGCCAACTGGCGATGCCCTCATTACTTCAGAGGACCCTAACCACCCTGCCAACCTGATCCCTTCGCTATGCGCAAAGTTCTGGACTTTGGGTTGGGTCACGGGCACTGGAGGTGGGTGCTCTATTCGAGATGAGTATGTCTGCTGCTATCATTTGGAATTTCATCATTTTTTTAAACCATTGGCAATGGTTTACCCCGCGACCCCGCGATTATGAGTTGGAGGAGGCGTAAACATTTTGTTTTTTCCAGCAGGTCCCAGTAACTATCGTCGTACTGCCTGCCTTTTCAAGTGAAAAAGAATCACCAAAGCAATCAGCTGTACCATGAACATTTGCTCTACCGGTTCGTGTATGATACTCACAACATGGTCATAGTGATCTTGTATACATCGCTCCCTCTGGCGTCCAAAAAGAGCTTATGAAAAACACCGATATTTACGTCATGACCCTCTCTGAGCAGGATCCCAACCACAACAAGCTTAACCAGCGCACATATCTGCGATCACCTCCTTGTTACAAGCCTTCTCAGTGCACTCCCCTGTTCCTCGCCGCCTTCACCCGCCGAGGAGCTGGTTGCTGCATTCACACTCACTCGCAATGGGCTGTTCTCGTTACTCTTTTGCTTGAATCTCAGGGCCCTGGTAAGGACCGTGTCTTTGAGATCAACAACATTGAGCAGATCAAGGGCTTTGGCCGCGGTATGAACAAGACGGGCAACCTGGGCTACCATGACACTCTCCGCATCCCTGTTATTGAAAACACCCCTCATGAAGAGGATCTGACTGAGTATCTCGAGGAGGCTATGGACAAGTACCCTGACACATATGCTGTTCTCGTCCGTCGTCATGGTGTCTACGTCTGGGGTGATAATGTCCACAAGGCCAAGACTCAATGTGAGAGGTAAAGAACATATTCAATCAGCTACACCCAAATGCTTATACTAACACATGATAGTCTCGACTACCTCTTCCAGCTCGCCGTTGAGATGAAGAAGCTTGGTCTTCCTTGGATCAGTGAAGTTGAACAGATCGCTCCCCAGCGAACATAGAAAAGAACGTGTGTCTGAGGTGCCATACGGTCTGACGGATATCATGCAGTAAGGGTACGTGGAGTGGTCGGCGTAGGTTGCTCAGTATTTAAGAAATGAAAATTTAGGCGTTTAGAAAATGATACCAAAATTACGAGGAGATTTGAGAGACGAAAGGTTTGACATCCATATGGTCACAATCATATGCAACGTCACAATAAGGATAAGGGGAATGCCTGGAGTTTTGATTAGTGCAGTCCACCCATGATGTGAGCTTCAAACCACCAAGGAGCCATGGCAGTGTGATTGTACAAATCAGGAAACCCAGCATTTTATTGCTATGCAGCTGAATGACTCTTGCTCTATAGCTCGTCTCGTGGACGTTCCTGCTCAACAACCTCAGGCTCCTCCCACATCCTCTTCTTGGGGTTCCTAGCATTATCCTCATCGCTCTCGGGAATATTTCTAAGCTCATCCACATCCCTGACAACGTTCACAATTTTATCAACCTCCTCCAAAATTTCAGCCTCTTTACCTGCATCAACCTGGATAGTAGGTAGGTCATCGCCAGGCAACCCGTCGACTGGAACATCCTTGCTCTGCTGTCCAGCCTCTTCGACCTTGCCAGATCCAGACCCCGCGTGCATTACTGCGCTACCAGCTGAGGTTCCGAGTCCAAACACTAGCCTCAGAGGTAGCCAGACAAGCCACCACATAGGACCATACAACAACCTTCTAAAGAGTAGCCACCCAAGTGTCATAGCCAGCATGTAAAACGCCGTCTGGAGATACCACGTATCACTCTTTTGCGACCGCAGCAAAGTTCCCAGTAAATCCTTCGAGCTCGCAAGCATGGAATCTAGATCCGTATATGACTCGTTCAGCTGTTTCAGCGCAGCAGATGACTCAGTCAACGTCTCATGCGCAAACTCACTGCGCGCCAGCTCCGCCTGAATCAGATCGTGCGTGCGTCGTAGAGCATTAGTCACGTTGGCGCTTGCCCCGACAGTCTGTTGGTCCTCTTCGGTAAGACTTGATTGCTGCTGTTGAGGCTGGTGGTGATGGTGGCGTTGGGGACGACTGGACTTTTCGTCGTCAGGGTACAGGGAGTTGTTCTCGGATGCTGGCTGCGAGAAGGACGTAAGGAGTAGCTCGCGTTCTCTTCTTTGCGCCTGCGCAAGGCTATGTTTCGCCGACAATCGTGCTTTTCGGAAGGATAGACGACAACTGCATAATGTCAGATATGATTCGAGATTGACTTCGGTGCAACTCGTACCCCTCGAGCTCCTTTCCAATCTTTTCCACGCCTTCTTTCAACCTGGCCTTGTCATGTTCTCCACCACGCAGAAATTCCACCTCTTCCTGCAGAAGCTCATGTTCCTCTTCTCCCTCTCGTAAAGTGCTTGTGATTTCTGCGCTGAGCTCACCACTCTCACTGCTCTCCTCGTCTGTCGTCAGGGGCACGGAGCCAGGTTGGAATTCCAGGGTTCCTAGTCGATCGATGAGCTCCTTGAGCTGTATGGTGGTCTCTTGTAGAGCTGTCAAGCGCTCTTGTAGGCCCTCGAACGACATCTCAGGCTAATTATAGTCGTGAAATTATGTCGAGATGGAAGATTAACAGGTATGTACGTGCTGTGTAAGTCGATCTCGAAACGTGGTCCATTGCCATCATGACGTTGCAGTTGGCCGAGCGTCACCCCTTTAGGGCAATATGCATGTACCGAGGTGCAACTCCGACCTGCAAATTTCAGCATCGTGAAGCTGCCGAATAACGACTAGGTGTATTAACGACCACGCTCAATACCCTCGTTCCTTCGAATCTAGCAAATCGCTCGCGCGCTGTGCCTCCGTCGCCAAGATGATCACAAAATTCATGACAGAGGTCTCGGCCAAGTTCAACCCCTTCTCGACCTGCGCAAAGCCAGCTCGTCTGTTCCTCACATTTCTACCTCCGAATGCCCGAGCCAACGGAACAACCATTACATCAACTATTCTATCCCGAACTTCGAAAGAGCCTAGTTCTCTACGGGTGAAGTTCAGTATGTTGTCTCGTATAGCTCCGTTGGAGGGGTCAATCGCTAACCAGATGCAGAGGATGGCAAAGAGCTCAACTTTGACTGCCAAAAGATCAACATCAAGGGACTTGTCGAGGAGGTGGACCGACATTCACGTCAATTGCAAAAGGCAGCCGATTTGACCGATTAAAATACCACTTTGGTGTACCATTATCATGCATCGACGGCGTTGAGGAAACGACTCATGTACATCTACGAATCCCAGCGGGACAAGACAGGAGTCTTGTGTAATATTACGACAATTGGCATCATTTTTTTATATTGCTCTGAGTATCTCTGTGTACTCAACTTTTGTGAAGACTACATGTCCATCAGACGTGTTCTTTTTATACAAGACGGTCTATAAACACTTAAGCAGAGGCACCGCTGATGAAGAACCACTTGTCGATGGAAGCGTCGATCTTCTCAGCAGGGACCTCCTCGTGAGGAGGCAGAGGAGGAAGCTGGTCAGGGCTGACGCGAGAAGGAGAGTTCTGGACAGTGACGTTGGTGCTATACAGGAATTAGTACGGGACTTGTAAATTATAATGAGAAACTTACGTGGAAACACCGCCAGCGGGGGTCTTGCCAGTGACGAGACGCTCCCAAGCCTCGCCGCACTCGCGGACAACGTCAAGAGCGTAACTGGAGCAGAATGTTAGTTTTGAGAAGGCTAAATCGAATGGACTAGACTCACCTCTTGTTCTTGCACTCGCCGGTAAAGGCGAACTGGTTCTCAGGCTTGCCATCGGGAATCTTGTAGATACGGAACCACTCGTTGGTGGCACGGAGAAGACCGGGAAGGTGTCGCTCGACATCCTCAACGTCGTTCAACTTGGAAGCGAGAGGGTCGTTGACATCAATGACAATAACCTTCCAGTCAGTCTCCTCCTCGTCGAGGAGAGCCATGACACCGAGGACCTTGACCTGCTTGACCTGACCAGTGTAACCAACGAGCTCACCGATCTCGCAAACGTCGAGAGGGTCGTTGTCACCCTTGGCCTTGGTCTCAGGGTGAACGGCATTGGGGTCCTCCCAGGTCTGATGAAGCAGTTAGAGATGTGCATGAAGTCCACGTCAGATTGGGGTAACATACCTGGGGGAAGGCACCGTAGTTCCAGAGGTAACCCTTGTGGGGGAAGCAGTTTCGGACGTATCGAAGCTTGCCCTTCTTGATGTCCTGCTTGATGGGGTTGAGGAGCTCCTCCTTGGAGATCTAGAGAGGCATTTTGTTAGCATCACCGTTTGTTTTGTTGTCGGTCTGGGCAGCGATTGCGCCATGAGGGGGAGGGGTAATGTTGGGGCACACGACAGCTGTTGATGAAGCATAACAGCCATTGTGAGACAAAAAGGGAGGGATAATTAGCAACAATTGATAAAATAAGACATACCTCAAGCTTAGCATTGGTCCATCGAGGAATCTCGACAACCATGTTCAGGATGGTCTGCTCCTGGTTGGCGTAGAGGGGAATATCGTGGAAAGGAGAGACGGGCTGGCCATCCTTCTCGATGTAAACACGGTGCTCGAGGGTGTTGGGAGCCGCAACCTTGCGGACGGTGTAGTTGGAGGCCATGTCGGGCTTTTGCTTTGAGACGGGACCGGTGGGTGAGGAGGAAGAGGAAAAGTGTCGAGCAATCTGAGCTGTTCGACGGGAAGAGATTTTGGAGGTTGACGTAGCAGGAAGAGGAGAGGAGGATGGAGGGGGCGGGGCACTGTTTCTCCCGCCCGAGCCTGAGCCCGTAGCAGCAACAGGGCTGCGTGCTGAAGATGACGCCATGTAATTGGCCCGTCCAGGTAGGTGAGATGACAACAGTGGTAACGGCGCTGCGGATGGCCTGTGTAGCGGTGTTCCAGTGGCTGTAGTGCGTAGTGACCTCTGGAGCAGCAGCCGGGGACCTTGAGAACGGAGCATCAACATCAAGCAAGCGTCTTTGAGGGGCCGCCTAGAGTGGAGCAGCCCCGGAGAGAAGGAATCGAAAGAGGGGGGAAGAAAAGGCTTAAGGGATTGATGAGGTTATATCAAGAAGTACAGTATACGGTGAGTGCGCGGAAGCATTGCCCGTGCCTAGGTATGCTTTGACTTACACCGCGGTTGTCGGCTGTTGTGTATCAAAAAGAGACCGAGGTCTTTTTTTGCATGGTCAACAAGGTCAAGCGGGAATTGATATCGGTCAGCGGAAGATATTGACGGAGAACTAACTGATCTTGGATGTCATGATGGGTCTCGGTTGTGCCAAATTGGACAAGCTTTATTTGCCGTGTCATATCCACACAGCGCAGCCGACAGCCCGAAGGACCAAAGTCATGACCGATCAGCCGGTCTCAATCTCATATATAAACGTATAGTAGCCCGGGAGATTTAAAGGGGGATTGATACTTTCTATGATCATTTTCAGACTGATCGTACAAATAACTCATGTGAATTACAGGGCGCCTGACGAATGCATGAATATTCCCTCCGTCCTGATGTTCAACCATAAGAAATTCCTCCGACTCCATAATCAGAGCCGTCCATTAGTTAACGGACGTATTCCACTCCCAACAACAAAGCAAGTATTGAAGGATACGCATCTTCAATGCCCGGCTGGTTCCGTCGCTTCTGCATCAACATCCTGTCCATCTTCTAGACTTGGATCAACATTCATCTGCTCCATACGTTCCTGCTCCATACGTTCCTGCTCCATACGTTCTGCCACCTCCTCTTCTTTTCTCTTCCTGCAAGCATAGCAGTCAGGGTCATCCATGTAGGCGTGTGTAGTTGGGTAATGAGCTCCAGGACACTTGCTTGTCTCCCAGAACATAATACAATGTTCGGTGAGTCCCATTGTTGTGTTCCTGAGGGTCGAGCAAGCTGTGCAGTACGTAAGCGTGCGCTCTGTAGTGCACATTTGGAGTAATGTAGAGCTTCGCGTAGCCTTTCGTTTTACGACGGTATAGGTTCGGGTACAGTATACCAAAGTGATGTCTTATGGAAACCGGGGGTTCACGCTCGAGGTCTCAGCGGCGTTATATAGTCCTGGGACTGCTTTTAACTTGTGGCCTTATAAAAGCTTCGTCGAATAGGCACGTTGTCTGTGATAAGGTGTTAGACGCTTTGTATATGGAAGCGGGAATGTAGACTTGCAGATGGTTCGGCAGACTCTTGATGGCCACTATTGTAAAATCAGGAGCTTGCATTTGTTAAGAGGGAGAAAAGAACACGCAGGGTTATGCAGTCGAGCTTTATACTTTACAGCAATAAGGTTCGTCTTGCTGAAGTTATCAGTATCGCGGCGGAGGAACCAGCGAGTTTGATGTCCATATCGTTCCTTCCCTTGAGACCATCCCATGACGTTAGTAGTTGGCCATACGAAGGACGATACCAAATCAGAGTAAATGGTATCTTGTGCTGGCGTAAGTGCCTAGAAGGGTATGTCCTGGACTCACGATAATGATGACCCCAGATCTATTAGTATTGAGTGACTCAAAAAATGATTTCGGCCAGCTGAACGTTCTGTGTGTTCCACGGGGCAACCTATGCGTTGTCGACCTCAAGTCTCACGGGAAGATGCAAAAGTACCAACAAAATGGATATAATTAAACTGACAAGAAAAGCCAAGCAGTACTTGTAGGATATAAACATACAATACCTCCGAGCAACCCCATCGTTACACCAAACAAGAAAAAGTTCGTGATCAATACTGAAAACTTTCAAAAAGCAAACCAAGAAAACTCAAACAGCAGCAAGTAAGGTTTCCCGCCTGCTCAACAAAAAACACAACCTGCAGAAGAAGTCTCGTGGCAGCTATGAGAAAACAGTTCCCCACGTTCAATATTCTGTAATTGTCCTTTTAGCCAGCGACTTCAGCATAAACAGAGGACGTAGTACCCCTTTGCTCCTGAGGGGAGGTCCCGGAATCCACCGTGGCGGCCTCAGATTGAACAGGAGACATGCGGTCTTCAGTAGTCTGTGGCTCCTTGCCCTTTCCTTCAAGGGTTGGAGATCGATTCTGGACGGGAGTAGAGAAGCCCTCAGGCTCAGGTCGCCAGTCGCGAAGATCATCTTCGGCATCGTTCAGGATCTGTCGGGCCTGGGAAGAGTGTTGGTAGGCGCCTCGGGTATCGCCAGGCACAACGGGCGAGTCGTCCAGGAGCTCCAACAGACGACGACCATGCTTGGCTAGAATTATTTGCTTCTCGGCACGTTCGATGGTTGCAGAGAACTCGGCAGCATAAGCCTCCTTGAGTTTCTGTCGGGTCTAAAGATTCTATCAGTACTGTCTTCAAGACCATTAGTGAGCCTTTGTAAGTCGCAACATACGATGTTTGTCAATTGAGCCTCTGCGACGAGGTTCTCGGCCTCGGCTCGCACCAACTCTTGCTCAAGAACAGGCAGTCTTGTGCTGCCAGGCTCCTTCAACTTCAACTTTTGAATCTCGTCGGCAACCTTGTCCTTGTTCTCTCGGCTAGGCTGCACACTCTTCTCGGTGTTACGGATGGCCTTGAGGTATGCTCGAGAATCATCAAGCGCATGAGCATATGCATCTTCCTGCTCACCCATCTCACTCAGGACAACGCCGACCTTGTCCGAGATATCACTGATGCTGTCATCTCCAGTTTGTTCACCCCATTCTGACAGCTGAGTCGCGATGGAAACTCGTTCACGACCGGCCGTCTCGTGAGCGCCAATAAGGTTGTTCTCGGATTTGATAAGACGGAATAGCTTCCGGGACAGCTCAGGCTGAACCTGTCCGCGGAGTGAGTTGAAGGAGAAGCCTCCTCCTCCCTTCTTGCTACCGGCAGCAGCACCGGAGTTTCTGGATTTGTTGGAACGGATTGAAAGTGCGCGGTTCCTATGAAAGGGTGATATGTCAACTGGAGTTTCTGTTGAGAGCGACGAATTGCGCGAAGCAGATGTATCGAAGCTAAAGCGCGACATTGTTTTAGGTATCCGGTGAATCCGGGCGGATGCGCAACTATGGATGAAGGTATGACGATGGATGTGAATGACGAGCTTACATGTTGACGGTGAGATAGATCTCTGTATACGTCTATTTGAAGTGAAAGAAGGGGCTATCTGAACTTGGATCGAATGCGCCTTCCTTTACAGAGTCAGTTTTGGCATCTCGAAATGCTGCCCGCTTTCGCCTTCCACAATAAGACAAAGGCGGCACCATCATGACTTCACGCGCATAGATAATAAGCTTACAGAGCACAAAATAAGGCGAATCAAGAATTCAGCTGAAGAGCCACTTTGAAGAGCAGATCAATGTAAATCGTCTGGTCTGGTCTGGGGCTCGGTACCGATGTTACAAGGGGGATGGTTGTAAGAGATCTCCAGAAAGCTCAATGCCAATCCAAGGGCAGGGGTCGAGCAGGCTTTAAACAAGTTGGAGAAACCTATTAAACTGACGTTGACGACAGTGTTTTCCCTGATTTCAGTAGCACGAATACTGTACATGTTTTCGGCTGCACTTAGACTTACATTTGGAGTATCGCGCTGTCTTAGAAAGCTCATCTGGTTCAGTGGCGGAATGCAAAGTGATGTCATCACCACTTTAGCGACGATCCAGTCCTGCGGGACACTCCGCACCCCGCCCAAGTGATATGGGATCTAGGGGGACAATAAACAGCGGACGTGAGACTGCTACTCGTATCCTTTAACTGGCCTCAATAATACTAGATAAAATTATTTCATATGTGATATACATCATAAGAATCAATAAAGTACTTTTTACTACTGAGATAGAGTTTTGATATTATCTAGGTGCTTTGATAGATGCTATTACATAAATTGAGTACCCGGGTTCATCTCAAGTCCGGTGTTTTATTTCCTCCCGAGGGGCGTATGTAGGTACCTACGTCAACCAACAGGCTTCTTCTATTTTATGGTATCAGCAGACAAAGAAGAGGACCAGCTCAGCTCCGCTCAGCTCGAAATGAGACGAACCTGCAAGACCCGTAGCTCCCGAGAATATTGGTTGAATAGGCGTTTCCACCTCTCATTTTCATGTTGGTCTTTTTTGGTTGTGATAAGTAGCATGAATTGGTGTCTAGCCAATTCCATTTCATTTCATTTCGTTGCAATGCCTAAACCTGTCCTACAATAACGCCCTGCTGTATCCATATCTTTAACAAGACAATTATCCTTCATCATAGTCATATGTTCCGCATCAATACACAAATCCATTGCCAATGCCGCTAAATGCAGCCCGCCAAGTACCGCTTTACTCTGCACAACGTCATCGTCTCTTTAATTACATCCACAATTTTGACATTGCTCCTCTCTTGACGATCAATAGCGCTCGTAAATGACACGATCACTGGTACGCGGGCTGTGGCTGTAGGACCGTCTCGAGACATTGGTGTAACTGGCTCTAGGAGAGCGCGAGGACGAGTGATGGTGACGATGGTGGTGTTGGTGATGGTGACCGGTGTATCGCCGAGAAGGCGTGATCTCCTCGTGATAGTAGTAATTGATCTTGGGCTTGGGATCACTGAAACACATGTTGGTGGTTTGAGGTTTCTGAAGGTCTGTTACGCAAACAGTATTTTGGTTGCGAAAGGGTGAGCTTATTGAGCGATTGATTCAAGACTGCTTTCAAGTCTTGCAGCAGAGAATGTGAGAATGCGAGGTATTGATTTGTATGATAAAAGGCAAAGAACGTGTGAGTAAGTCTTGGAGGAGGGTTCTTCCGTTTGATCTTATACCAAAAATGCCCAATGCCCTGGCGTCTTTTGCCCGGTTTCTTTCTGACCAACCCATGTTGTCACAACCTGGCGCAAGCAAGGAGAGGGGTCCTTGGCCAGGCATGACCACTCGGAACCTGCCTCGCCCACCCATTTCGACTAACGACCAAGTCCCTCCACATACTTTCACAGTCAAGACAGTCCCGTCTACCTCTAGTAGAGCCAAGCTTGTGGGTAGCAGAAAAAGTTGACCTCTAAGCTTTAGTATGCCAAAATAGATAAGCTAAGAGCCTACTCTAAAGTGGCATAACGTGGCTCGCTAGTTTTGTCACTTATGCGTTCAACAGCCAAGTTTTCTGTCATATGGAGGGTTAAGTATAGTTTACTATTAAAAGAGGCTGGGCCTGGTCTTATGAACTTGCCCACCTCTGCAAGTAACGACTTGGGCCCTGACTTTTGGAGGTGGCTTTGCTGAGTCAAAGCCTCGTTTTAGTCAAGGGATGACCCAAGCCAAGTAATATCCAATACTCATATGACGCTCCCTCACTTTTCAAACTGAAAACTTGATTCATTATGGGATCCTCTTCTATGTTACACTTTTACATCCTATCTCGGGAACTATTTCTGTAGCTCATAGGAAGATAAAGACTTCTCAATCAAAACACATATGCCCCATTCTATTTAAACGTCTATTTCTTGTGCTTAAATTCCACCTGCATTTGACCCAGAGCCCAGGCAGTCGCAAAGACCGCCATCGCACTGGCGAACACAATAAAAGGCTTTCGAAGAGCGCTCGACAGAGGCGCATCATAGGAAATGATGAGGTGTCGGTCCCGGAACTCGTCAACCAGGTTTCTCGCCTTGAGGGTGACATGTGTTCTACCGATTGTGTCGAGGTAAGTTCGCGTCAGATCAACCGAAGTTGACATGATGGACGACTCGGGAACGTTGGTGTAGAACTTGACGTTCCTGCATGATGGTTAGCTATATTGCAAACACAGCTCGATGTAGTAACTCACTCGGCACCCTCAGGAAGGAGGACGTTGATGTTGACTTGCTCATACTCGACACCCTCGAGCTGCTTGGGGCCCTCAAGGAAGGGAACTCGAAGAACATAACCTCCGGTAGCGGTCTTGCGCAAGAAGTTGGAAGCATCCGAGTTCCATCCGATAGTGAAGGGGGCCTTCCAACCGCCAAACAGAGGGTATCGAAGCTTCAATTCAAGGAGAGCCTCGCGCTTGTTGCTTCGGAATCGGGATGTTGAAATGTTGCCAATGATATCGACATAGTAGGCATCCACACTTCCGACCTGAAGAGGAACTCGCATATCGGAGAGCGCATGGCTAGGACGGTTGCCTTGAATCAGATCTTTCGTGAAGTCTCCTCGGCTGAAGGAGCCAGATAGGTTGGCGCCGCGGTAGTGCAGGTCGTAGTCTTCCTCAAAGGCGATGTTACCGCCCCAGTGGCTAACCTCAATATTACGCTCTAGCTCCTTCACGTGGGTGACGGGCTTCTGGAATTCGAAACGCACACGCGCGGGGGAGACAGCACCGGCGGGCTTCTCTTCGAAAGGACCGTAGATAAGCTTGGAACCCTGCTTGACAGGGAACTCCTTGACGTCGCCACTTCCAGGAAGCTTTGTATAATCGGGGATGTTGGAGGTACCAGCCTTGATCTCGGTCTTCTGCTTCTTGGTAGTGTAGGCGGATGGTGCGTAGACGGAGAAGTCGTAGGCGAGAAATTGCCTAGCGCTCTGTGAGATGGCCGCAGGAGAAGGAGTGTACGCCTTGAGGTAGTAGTACGTGATGCCGAGGGTTTGTTGAGCGCCGGACTTGAGCGGCGTGGGCAATTGGATACGATAGTATTGAATATCACTAAGGTGCTAAGTTAGCATTCCAATTTTCCAGACTGAAGCTCGAGGAAGTTACCTGTTGGGGTCGTATTCGACCGTATCGACCACAAACGGTCCGGCGTTCGCGTCTTTGCGGTCCTTGACCTCGAAACCTCCTACACGAGGTAGCTGTTCGGCAGTGAATGGCACATAGTACTCTGTCTGTGGCTCCTTCGCAACGTTCTCAACGAGGACATTAATCTGTTCTTTGACGTAATTCTTCTCGAGGGAGATGACGTGCACCAAATTGGCGTTCTTGAAGACCTGGGGAGGCTTGAAGTCGGTGGGAAGGATGACCTTTGATGTCTTGGACTCGGTGCTTGCGCCAGCGAGTGCGGCGGAGACCAAGCTAAAGAGCGCCGTAGTGATGGCGAACGGCTTCATGATGACGGCTCGGATGGAGGTTTACTCATCGATTGAGTAGATCCAAAGCTATCAGGTATGAAAGAATTTAGGGCCGCGTGCCGTGGAAGAAATTGGTCAAACAAAGGTTGGTTGATGCAAGCTCACAACTCTCAAGACACTTCAACTTCGTAGCCCTCCTGAGACAGCTCCCCAAAAAGCATACGTTGCTCATTTGGCACGTCAGCGGGAGCTTCAGGGTAAGCTAACTCGCGCAGCCAATGAAAACGTGGCTCTATTGGCTCCCCGGGAGAATCGTAGCACCGGACCCGGGCCGGTACCTTAGTTTTCTAGGGGTGAGAAAAAACAGCGGAATCGATTTGGTGACAGATCAGTCTTTTTTGGTGTAGGCGATCCCACTGTTTTTTTTTCACCCCGACGAGCTTTATAGGGATCCACTATTACCAGATCAATGGAGCTAGGGGACTGGATTGTCGAATGCTTCTATGTGCCAACAAGCTTAGAGGTACCTAGTACCTGACCGGTAGAGGAATCAAGTAGGTAGGTACCTTGCCTTAGGGACCCCCCACGAATGTGGCTTACTAGGACCTGACATCATGTTACCAAGCTCAGGGCATTCTATCAACTCAAGACGGCCGACCCCCATGTTTCCCCCGGGACATGAAGGTTGAAGGCAGCAACCCATGCGCATAGTCGGTTTATCAGGACATTCTGGCTCTTTTCTGAGTATTGAGACGTTTTCAGAGCAATAGCAGCAACTTCAATAATGTAATTGACGACTGTTCATGTTGCGTGACTCAACGCCACTGTTCCCCTCCTCCAACGGCCCGACAACAGCTCAACATCAGGGCCGTAGTAGAGGGGAAAGAAACCTCAACCCACACTCTCAGACCACGCCGGCGCTCCAAGCATGAGTAGCTAAATTTAAATCGAGACAAGCATCAAGGGCTGGCAGAAAAAAAGAGAGTCATTTTTGCTTATTTTAACTTGCGATGAAGCGGTCAATGTGTGGACGGTGCATACAGTAATTCGTGGAGGTAGCTAGAAGCAACTGCAGGCATTAATTACTTAGGTACATATTCTATGTAATTGAGAGTCGGAATCGAAAGTCGAGAAATCAGGCGGAGACCTGGGATGATCTGGGACTCACCAATTGGTCATAAGACATGATATAAAGTACATGTTAACATCTTCATGCAGGTAGATGTACTTTAATTCTGGCCAGTTGATGACCTGAGACTCCCTGCGCATCTCCCGCTCAACGGCTTCAACTCGCCGAGTGAGTTGAGTTGAGTCTAGCTACCGCGGTCAAGGTTAAGTTAGCCCAGCCCCTAGGTACTACCTACCTGCCTTTGCAGCTACCTATAGTACGTAAGGTGCTCTCTGCTCCACCTCCCTCCCTCCATCTTGTCCTGTCCTGTCCTGTCCCGTCCCATAACTTATCTGGGCTGGTCTGAACTGGGCTACTTTAAAAACCCTTTGGCTCCCCCTACCTCGACCGACTACTATCAATTGTCCTAATCCTATACCCATTTCTCTTGTGTTCCGTTTTGTTCGTGAATACTCTACGAACCTAAGCTCAGCTTTAACAAAACTTTACCCCGCCAAATCCGAACCCCGCCAAACAGACATACCTCACCAAAATGGTCGGTCTCGGTCCTCGTCGTCCTCCCTCTCGAAAGGGTACGTATGCCCAATTGTTTATTCCGCGTCGTATTCTGTGTTCCCATCCCATCACCAACTCAATGATTTGTGGTTTGGATGTATCATTTGTACTTTTGCCAGCTGCTGCTTGTTTGAGATACTGTCATGGTGGGGCAGAACCAGCAAAAATGAGCTGCAATGACGATATTGGCTCCATCTTCAACCAGACCGTAGGGACAGACGTCAGAAGCAAGACGAAGCCCTCTATGAAAGTCGCGATGGCGGAAAAATCAGCGGCGCAATATCGAGAAGCAGTCCCATTGAACTTTCGAGCTTGCCCAAATGCCGGCTTCTACATGGTGACAGACATTCAGCTCGTGGAACCGTGACATTCAAGTTTGAAGAAGAGAAGAGCCATCAGAGATGGTGTATTACGTGAGGCCGACCACCATAGCAGGAATCTCGATCTGCCAACTGGCAAACACTGTCCTACGGTCATGGTGAAGATGCAGGTGCTGCCAGTGCCTCAGCAACACTGAAGTTAAAATGCCCTAACCTTTGGCAATCACCCTTACTCAGATCCTCTTTAGTTTTCTTGTAGCTACACTCCGAAGAGAAAAAACAACAGCTCAACAAAATCGAAAATCGGTCGCTAACAACAATCATGACAGGATCCATGGCCGATGTCCCCAAGGACCTCGCCGAAGAGATTCACAAGCTCGAGAAGCACTTCACGGTGGAGCCCAGCAAGCTCAAGGAGATCACCGATCACTTTGTCTCTGAACTCGCAAAGGGTATGATGCGCATAATAGGACAGATTGGAATATTAGCTAACATTAAGCAGGTCTCACCGTTGAGGGCGGCAGCATCGTGAGTCTGACACATCGAATCTTGCATCCTGCATCCTGCTTCTAACTCATTCTCCAGCCTATGAACCCTACTTGGGTCATGTCATACCCCGACGGTTACGAAACCGGCACCTACCTGGCCCTTGATATGGGCGGCACGAACTTGCGAGTTTGCCAGATCACTCTCACTGACGAGAAGTCCGAGTTCGACATCATTCAATCCAAGTACCGCATGCCCGAGGAGCTCAAGTCTGGCACTTCTGAGGAGCTTTGGGAGTACATTGCCGAGTGTCTCTACCAGTTCCTCGAGACACATCATGGAGATTGCAGCAAGTTGGAGAAGATCCCTCTGGGTTTCACATTCTCCTACCCCGCCACCCAGAACTACATCGATGAAGGTATTCTCCAGCGATGGACCAAGGGCTTCGACATTGACGGTGTCGAGGGCAAGAACATAGTTCCCATGTTTGAGGAGGCCCTCAAGGCTCGAGTATGTTCGACTAACCTTAATCATGGCAACGATTTGCTGACCACAATATACAGGGTGTCCCTATCAAGCTTGCAGCTATCATCAATGATACTACCGGCACATTGATTGCCTCCGCCTACACCGATACCGCCATCAAGATCGGTTGCATTTTCGGCACAGGTTGCAACGCTGCATACATGGAAGACTGCGGCTCTATTCCTAAAATTGCTGACCTGAACCTGCCCGCCGATCTGCCCATGGCTATCAACTGCGAGTGGGGAGCTTTCGACAACGAACACAAGGTTCTCCCTCGAACCCCTTACGACGTCATCATTGATAAGGAGTCTCCTCGCCCGGGTCAACAGGCTTTCGAGAAGATGATTGCTGGTCTCTACCTTGGCGAGATCTTCCGACTCATCCTCGTCGACCTCCACGACAACAAGTCCATCCACATCTTTGAGAACCAAGATATTGCTCTCCTCCGCAAGCCTTACTCTCTGGATGCCTCCTTCCTATCTGCCATTGAGGAGTACGTTTAAAGTAGCATCCTGAAACTACGAGCACAACTAACCTGCTGTTCTTAGGGACCCTTGGGAGAACTTGTCCGAGACACACGACCTTTTCACCAAGAAGCTGAACTTGAAGTGCACACAGCCCGAACTTGAGCTCATCCGCAGAACTGCCGAGCTTATCGGCACACGAGCTGCCCGCCTCTCGGCTTGTGGTGTTGCCGCTATCTGCAAGAAGAAGAACTACGAATCTTGCCACGTCGGTGCTGATGGTTCCGTGTTCAACAAGTACCCCCACTTCAAGGAGCGTGGTGCCAAGGCTCTGCGGGAGATTCTTGACTGGCCTGAGAAGACCAACAAGAAGGCCGAGGACCCTATTGAGGTCCTGACTGCTGAGGACGGTAGTGGTGTCGGCGCCGCCCTGATTGCCGCCTTGACGCTTAAGCGAATTAATGAGGGCAACATGGCGGGTATCCTTCATCCTGAGAACTTCAAATAAATTGAGGGTGGAATCGATTAAGCAAAGGCGTGAGGTAAGCATCAGGATTTTAAGGACGGATCGGAAAACGGAGATAGATGTGTACTTGAATCAAAGCACGAATAAAAACGAGGGGTTGTTCAAGGACTACCAAAAAGCGGGTATGCCATAGACAAGCCCCTGATTCCTGTTGATGGATATATACGCTTAACCCATGAATGTGCAGATAGGCAATCGATATTCTGTAACATGAGTTAGCTTGGTTGTATCGGTGTAAAGAATGCCTGCGCAGGATGTCTTACTGTCCAGGGTCCAGTAACGTCTTCGTACACCCTCCCATTCTCCCTCGCCAGCCTTTTCTAGGCCAGACATGTCTACATCGCTCTCTTCCCATTCGACGTCAAGACCAGCGTCAGCGCACTGCATCTCGACTACCTTGGTGTATACATCGTAACAAATCTTTCTGTCGGCTCCAAGTCCATTGAAGAAGCTGAACTTGCCTTCCTGATCCATAATGCCGATGATGACCTCGGAGAAGAAGTGACGCAGCTGTGAGTAGTCTTCACCAAAGGTGTCAAAGTAGATGGCGTCGTAAACCTCGCCGTCCTCAAGTAGCTTTGGTACGATGTCCTGCCACTTTCCCTTGTGTACCTTGAAGGCTCCCTCTTCAGGTCCGCTCTTCTCCCAACTGGGGCCAAACTTGGACTCGTCCTTGGAAAGGTGCTCGAGAACACTGGGGTGCGCCTCGATAATGTGGTGGCGCGAGGGATTGAGGTCGGCGAACATGCCGTCGATAATACCCATACCGAAACCAATGTTAAGGATACGCTTGCCTGGGGCTGAGTCGGGGATGAGAGCGGCAACGGAACGGCGCATTATGTCCGTCTCCCAGGCCATCATGACACCATTGAGGTCGGAATCGACAAGCTTAGCATCGTCGTATACTAGTTTCGAGTTGAGATACTCTTCACTTGTGACTTGCTTCTCTTTCGCATCGGGAGGGATAAACTTGGGTTCTTCTACGGTTGGCTCAGCATCCTCAGTGGAGATCAGCTGAGGAGCCTCCTCGTCGTCTTGTTCGACCTCCATATCTTCGTCAGCATCTTCTGAACCGGATGATAGCTCCTCATAATCCCCCATAAGAGCGAACAGAAGCTCTGCTCGCACTCCAGCCTCAACACAAAGTTGGTAAAGAGGCTTGCGGCCTAGTCTGAGGGCGAGACAACCGGGTGTCTCATTGTTGCTGTCGACATCGTTCCAGATAGCGCCATAAAGAAAAAGATCATGGACTATTTCCCTAGCTTCCTCGACAGAACCATCTTCTTCCTCATCATCGTCCTCGGGAGAAGCAGGCCCGCAGGCACGGATGGCTGCGTGCAAGGGTGTCTCTCCAGTTTTGGGGTCCTGGGCATTGGCCTTGCCAGTGGTTTTGAGCAGCTCCTTCAAGCCACTCCTATCATGGCCCCAAGCATGGTATAGAACTTCCCGGATTTCTTCAGGACAATCAGATGATATGCGCGCAGGCATAGAATCATCGATTTTCGATGTCGTGGCGGCCATTGTGACTGACTTACGGAGGGGCAGCAAGTCACTATCAAAAAGATAAAAAAAATGTGTCGCGGGGTCGTCTTGGAGGGGCACACAAGCTTTGGAGATGGTTGGATGAGACGCAACAAGGATGAATGAACGGTTACACCCGTCTAGGCATCTAGCTAGGGATGGATACGATGAGATTAGAGCCGGTTTTCCGAGTATCGAGGTTGGGAAAAAAATCCCCAATTGCTGCCAAATTCGTACGAGTTGATGGGGCAGAGACTCGCAGAGACGGGTTTAACTGTCAAATTCGACACCGAGCCTCATCTATGACCCACTGGGTATCCTCAATCCAATCGGCCCATTCACTCCACTGTAGCAGGGTACAGTAAGGCAAGGGCAGAGACAAGCAGCTTAACAGCTGGGGGCTTGTTGATTTTGATGCATTTACACGTGCATACTGTACATAAAATGATGAGCTGATGCAGTGTGTTCAGGTGCTGTTGTGCTGACTGGCTAGAAATGCCGGGTTCAAGCATCTATTAACCAATAGAGTCTGCGCTCGCATATCGTTCATGTAACCTATTCTGCAGCATTTGTCTAGTCCGTCCGTACCTAGAAAAATGACGCTGGCGGCACCTAGACTACAGTTCAGCTTCGTTACGATCTAGGATGGAGATGAAGAACGGACGCTAAAAACTCAGCGGATCCTCTCTTCTTCAGCGCCAGTTTTTTTTTTATGTTTCCCCTGGCACTGACACTCACCTTCGCCCGTTAACTTATACGTAGTGACGTGCACGTTGCTACAGGCAATGTCATGATTCGTCAATGCTCTGACACAGAGCTGTCTCGAACCTGAGCTTGAACCCAGGACAACGCCAACTAAGCCAGGATTGGCCTTTTGCTCCACATAACGCGCGACCCAAAGTCTGTTGATCGAGGCCGACGATAACAAGCGACCAAGAAATCAATCCGAGGCAGGGAAACCTTGACATTTTTCGTACCGTAACGTAACTACTACCTAACTTGCAGTGGCTACTTTACGATTGCTGGTTACCTTCCTTGACCCTACCTAGGTACCTTGCATTGCATATTGATACTTCCTGCCGTCTTCCGCCTCTTCGACAGCCCTGGACTTTCCTCTTCTTAACCTAACTATTAGTTACACCAAAACATTGTCTCGCCCTCCTCTTCTTGTTATCATCTCCAGGTAAGCAACCATAACAAGACCTGCATCGCACAAGCAAAGATCTGTACCACCAGCATCCACCCATTGATTGATTGATCCACTGGGCTGGTTGCTCTCAGTGATACCTTCTCTCTACTGTCCTCCCATTCGTCTGTTGCTCTCGCCGTACCAACCCAATTGCGCGGATGTCGTATCCTGTTTCCTCAATGCGCACATGCTGATCGTTCAAGACCTCAAGACCCGTTCCAGATCCTGGCTCAGCACCCGCTCGGGCAATAAACCCTCTGTCCGGCCCGGCGTCGTCGTCATGAAGTTCGGAGAGCAGCTTCGCTCTAGTGTTATCCACGAGTATCAGTGGTACTATATCGATTACGATGGCCTGAAGGATGAGCTCAAAAGATCTACTGGCCCCATCAAGGCTGCAGGAAAAGGACCTGAATGGACCGAAGATGACGAGACACGCTTCGTCGCCAAGCTCGAGGCCGAGTTGGAGAAGGTTCACACAAAGCAGAAGGTGAAGGCTATGGAGATTTCACGACGCATTGCTGTGAGTGAGCGCGAGGTCAAAGAAGTGGTTAATCGCCTTAACGAGCGCGGTCTTGGCGAGAATGGCCCTTCCGAGGAAGAGTTTATGCTGCTCGAGGAAGATCTCAGCGATATCATTGCCGATGTTCACGACCTCGCCAAGTTCGTCCAGCTTAACTATACCGGCTTTTACAAGATCATTAAGAAGCACGATGTAAGTTGCCGCCCATCTTCGACTTGATATAACCATCTAACCCGACTCTCAGAAAACGACCGGATGGCACCTGAAGCCCGTTTTCGATAGCCGACTTAAAGCCAAGCCCTTTTACAAGGAAAACTACGACGCGTCCGTCATCGAGTTGTCCAAGCTTTACGACCTCGTCCGAACTCGCGGAAACCCCGTCAAGGGTGACAGTGCTGCTGGTGGAGGCCAGGCCAGTTTCATCCGTCAGACGACCAAATACTGGGTTCACCCCGATAATGTGACAGAGCTGAAACTTATCATCCTGAAGCACTTGCCCGTTCTTGTCTTCAATGCGAACAAGGACTTCGATCCCGAGGATTCAGCCATCACGTCGATTTACTACGACAATCCTGAGAGATGGGACCTGTACGAGGGCCGACTGAAGAAGACTGAAGGTGCCGAGGCCATTCGATTGCGATGGTATGGTGGTATGAAAACCGAGACGATCTTTGTTGAGCGCAAAACACACCGAGAAGACTGGACTGGTGAAAAGTCCGTCAAGGCTCGATTTGCTATGAAAGAGAAGAACGTCAATGCATATATGAAAGGAGAGCTTCTGCCTGCCGCCATTTTTGAGAAGGCGCGTAAGGAGGGCAAGAAGCCGGAGAAGGCCATCGCTGAGGACGAACGATTGGCTTCCGAAATCCAATACTCGGTACTGAAGAAGGGCTACAAGCCCGTGTGTCGATCTTTCTACAACCGTACTGCGTTCCAGCTTCCTGCCGATGCTCGAGTACGAATTTCACTCGATACGGAGCTTACAATGGTGAGGGAAGACAACCTCGATGGCCGTACTCGCTCTGGAGACAACTGGCGACGCATGGACATTGGCATTGATTATCCCTTCTCACAGCTTCCTGCTGAAGATGTTGAGCGATTTCCTTATGCCGTTCTCGAGGTCAAACTCCAGACTCAGGCCGGGCAGGAGCCTCCTGAGTGGGTTCGACAGCTGATCTCATCTCACTTGGTTGAGGCTGTTCCTAAATTCTCCAAGTTTATCCATGGTACGGCGACTTTGTTCCCCGATAAGATCGATCTTTTGCCTTTCTGGATGCCGCAGATGGATGTCGACATCCGCAAACCCGTTACTCATGACTTTGGCATTCGACGACCTGGCTTGTCAGGAACGACAAACACATCTGATGACGAGGATGACTTGGATTCCGACGACGAGGAGGTTGAGGCCTCTGGTCGAAATGGTACTAATGGTACCAATGGAGAATCGAGCGCGCAAGGAGCCAGCCGACGCCGGGGGCTCCCAGCTGCTGATGTGGAGGGTCAAATCACGGACCTACCTGAGATGAACGAGGATTGCCTTTACGATTCGGACGATGAGTACGACGAGAATTACGAGCTGGAACAAGCCAAGCGCGAGGGCGGATGGCGATACTATTCGACTCTGATTTCCACCAAAGGTCGACGTTTTGGACAGGCTTTGGGACAACATACGGTTTCTGCCCTGAAGTCGGCCGTTCCTGCTCCCCGAAGCACTCAAGTGCCGCGTAGCGACCGATTGCAAGCACTGTTTGGCGAAGCCCCCATCCAGACCAAGAAGTTCAAAGCACCTCCTGGCAAGAAGATTTATGTACCTGTGCGAGTTGAACCCAAGGTCTATTTTGCGGCCGAGAGAACGTTTTTGGGATGGGTAAGTGAGATCCTATCAACCATGAAATCCAGTGACTAATTTGTGATTGCAGCTCGAATTTTCTATTTATATCGGTTCCATTGCTGTGACGCTGCTCAACTTTGGTAGCCATCCTACAGTAGCTCACTTCTGGGTGGCAGGCGCCTTCACACTGCTCGCCATTCTAAGTCTCTGCTATTCCGTTTTCACGTACCTCTACAGAAGTCAGGGTATTCGATCTCGCAAGGTTGTCAAGTTTTACGACCGCTGGGGGCCAAGCGCACTTTGTGTGTCTCTCTTCATCGGCGTGGCTCTTAACTTCGCGTTCGAGGGCAGAGAGAGGAACCTCTGGTAGAGATGAGGAGTTGCTGTTTAGTTGATCATTTGTATATTGTACTGTTTGGAGCGGTTATTGGGAAGTAGTCATGAGATGTCGGGGTAATCAGCCTTTGCCAGGGTTTTCTTAGTGTAGTCTACAGCAAAGCGATGGTAACGAAATCATTAGTGGGCCAGACGATATTCGAAATAAAAGCATCATTGTACAATCATAACTGGCTGTTAAGGGCTTTGGAGGTCAACGCCACTCTTCATGTCGTCCTGTTATCGCCGTCAGACTTTTACAACGGTGCGACAACTCCCAAGCATACTGACCACCTTCAAAGATGTTATTACTAGCAACTCTCTTGCTAGGGAATTGTTGAACAGCGTCTCAAAGCTTCGCCTACCAGAGTGTTTCCGTATCAGCACGTAGCCGCAGCCTTAGAACTTGTAGTTTACAGCTTACATGACTTGTTCATGATTGACACTAGCCAAACTCAACGCCAAGGTAGGCAAGCTCCAACTCGCCCTCGGTAAGCTTCAGTTCCAGACCATGGTCTCTAAACCTGTTAGCGACGGAGTCTAGTTAGCGTCGCCAACGTCTTCGATCTTGGTCTGGCTGACGGACCCGTCAAGGCTTCAGCCAGCCTGTATAACGTGGACTCGGGTTTCCGTTCCATTAGCCAACTAACATCGTAGAACCCAAGTTCACAAGAATGGAGAGATTCATTAGTGACGCGGTGAGACTGAATAATACGACAAGGACGGAGCTTTTCGTGACATGATGTTATGGGATGCCGAACTCCGTGATACGATGTATAAGTCAGGAGGGGAAATCGTTATACTGTGGTAACTTCTCTGGTTACCCAAATATTTCATCCTAAACCTAAGTCCTTTGATCTCTAAGCATCAAACATCATGGTCATCCTAAAGACTCAGTCCGAGGTCGGGTATGCGCCACCGCCGCAGACTCCTTACAGTGTTATCACGAACCCCCCTGGATGGGACGTTGCCCAGTCCATCCGTGACGGTGATCCTACTATTATGAGGAGGGTGTTTCACATCTATCTCCGCTTCATTCCTACACAGTATTCTGCAGAGGTAAATAAAAGAATCTCCTCACCCTTTTACAAAATATACTGATGACTATAGCTTGGTCGTGGGATCGCAAAACATCTTGGCCACGGCGACAAGATGGCGTTGGTCTATCTCAACCCTGCGATATGGCCGTATACTCTTGACCACATCACCCATCCGAACCGTGGTGAAAAGCGTATAGAGAAACAAGATGTGATTTTCAAATGCGTTGACATAGCTGGCCATCGACTATACATGTTCCTCGTCAGCCCTATGTCCATGCCTGTCGTGATGCCTACCTGGCAGCATGCTGGTCTTGGGATTTCTATTCGTGGAGCTGAACGTCTTCTCAAAAGCATAGAAACCATCAAGGAAGTGCCCTTCGAAGCTGGAGGAGAAGCATTCCCCTCGCCAAGCTGGACCCCAGAGGGTGAAGATCATTCTGCTCTTCGAGAGAGAATCGTTGAACTTCTACATCGTGCCCCTAGAGACACAGACAAGGTCAAGTGCACTGCTGATGAGGTCTTCTGTACCTGACAGGAATGGCTCCTATCTTTCACTTGAACACTCTATTAACGAGGCATCGTCCCAGCACTGTCGCTATGCTGGGTATCGTCTTTAGCCATACTTATCGCCACCTCACCGAGGAATGTCCACAGGGAGTGAAGCATTTTGGAATGGTTGATGCAGAGGGCATAACGGTCTTCGAGAACTGGTTGAAGAGGGAGAAAGAGGAGGGTAGGTCTGTGAGTTATGCCTTTGTCGAAGTCCCTGGGAAAGCCCACACTGGATACTCCTGATACTAGACGTCTAAAGAAACTTGTAAGTTGATTCTACAAGACGGGTATTAGACCAAGTGCATTACACTAATATGCTACAGTCCGAAGAATATGGCTTCGTCCTCATTACTGACGATACAATCGGGGGCTTCGCCAACATAGACATCCTCGCCCACCCAGACATTCTGTTGTCATCTCTCACCAAATCCTTCAGCGGCCACTCCAACGTCATGGGCAGTTCTGTCGTTCTCAACCCTCTGTCTTCTCATTACCAGACTCTCCAGGCTCTCTTACAGGAATTTCACCATAATGAGCTCTTCATCTCAGATGCAGAAGTACTTTTGTCTAATTCGAAGAACTTTCTTGAGCGAACCAAGATTCTCAACCGGAACGCTCTCGCCATGGCAAACTTTCTGTACGATGCTGTTTCTCTTCCTGGCTCTCCTGTCGTTGAGGTGCAGTATCCAAGCCTTCTAGCCAGCAAAAAAAACTACGACACTATCCTGCGTCGAGGAACACCAGGGCTTCCAGAGCCAGGGTATGGATGTCTTATGACAGTCGTATTCTCTAATGTTGAGAAGCTGTTGCGGCCTTTTATGATAGAGAGGGTTTACCCCAGTCCTCATCTTGGAGGTCACGTAACCAATATGTTTCCTTACAATATGGTCATTTCCGGAAAGAAGCCCGAGTAGAATGTATATATGGAGGAGCTGGGTGCTAAAGAAGCCAGCGTGCGTATCTCAGCTGGCCTGGAGAGCGAAGAGGATTTGACCGATACATTAAGGGATGCCCTTCAGGCTGCAACAGATGTCAATAAAGGTTTTGCGAATGGACAAGAGATGGGTGCGAGTTAAAGTTAAGAATCTCAAAATTAATCAGATTAAATGTTTCAATAACAACTATCTATCCTGCAGGTATATGCCCAACGCCTGACCCAGCCAGGAGGGTCGTCCATCATGCGACTCTAACCTTAAGGTTACAATTATCATCTTGTCTACATGGTATATCATTCAACATCAGGAACACTCCTAAAAATTCACACTATCTTTACGCCACAGACGTCACCCTGCGGATGGTCCTTCTTGCGCCTTCACCCATGATCATAACCGCATTCTCAGCCTCCAGGGCTCTCATCACTTCGTTGAACTCAGATTGTTCGATAGGAACGCTGGCATTCTCACTTAATCGGCGAGCAACATCGCCCCATCGAACTGTGCTACCTCCAGCGGTCATATCATCCAAGAGGCGCAGAAGAGCATTACGAAGGTCGTCGCGACGCTTGCGATCAGCAGCGCTAGTTCCTTCAGTGAGAAGGCTCATGTCGATGCGTCCATTGGCATCGGTAGCAGCAGTCTTCAGAGCGCTCTGGATAAGGCGGTTGGCTTCACGGACATCATCGCGAGTAACCGTTTCAGCAAGGCGCATCTTGGCGTGTGCTTCAGACAGACGGATCATACTCTCGAGTTGACGGGTAGTAGCAGTGATACGCTTATCAGCAGCACGAACATCTTGTCCGAGGGCGCGCATGGCAACATAACAATCGACCAGCTCCTGAGCAGCCTCCTGGGAGATGACAGGCTGGATCTTGGAGCGCGCATAAGAGATGTAGAGAGTCAGAAACTCAACAGGCAGGATGTCATTGTTGGTAGGAGCCGACTGAGGCTTATCCTCAAGGTAAAGAGACAGAAGATGCTTAGCCAGGCGACGATCGTTCTTCTCATCAGCATTGTCCAGCATAAGGTATACAAGATCAAATCGAGAGAGGAGTGTGGGAGGGAGGTCGATGTTTTGAGGAACAGGGAGATCCGGGTTGTAACGACTGCCGATAGGGTTGGCTGAGGCGAGAATACTTGTTCTCGCGTTGAGAGTAGTAATAATACCAGCCTTGGCAACCGAGACGGTCTGCTGCTCCATCACTTCGTGAAGTACGGAGCGTGTAGCATCCGACATCTTGTCGAATTCGTCGATACAGCAGACACCGCCATCTGACAAGACAAGTGCTCCAGACTCGAGAACGAGCTGTCTTGTCTCCGGATCACGCGTAACATAGGCAGTCAAACCTACAGCGGATGATCCCTTACCACTGGTGTAAACACCGCGAGGGGCAATCTTGTGCACGTAAGAAAGCATTTGTGACTTGGCCGTTGAAGGGTCACCACAGAGGAGGACATTGATATCACCTCGATATTTGGGACTACCACCCTTCTGGAACGTCTTGTTGGTACCGCCAAAGAGTTGCAGCAGGATACCTTTCTTTACGTCGTCCATTTCGTAGATCGAAGGGGCCAAAGAACGAGAGAGAAGCTCGTAAATATCATCGCGGGCGGCTGTCTCCCGAATCTTTTGCTCGTCCTCAATGCTGATCTTTCGTGTCTCTTCGATGCCGTTCTCCCCGCCTTCAGCATCCTCCTCGCCTGCAATTCCGAGGGTTGAGGGGTCAGCGCCCATGCGCTTCTTGTCGACCTTCTGGATGTGCAAAACATCGACATAGGTTTTATGCACACTCTTGAGAGCACGCTGGCTAGGGTTCACACGAACAGGGCTGACACGGAAAATACCAGTCAGTTCAACACGGTCACCAGCCTTGCAGAAGTCGACAAGCTCGTTGTAGACGCAGACAGAGACTGAGTGAGGTGTCTGACCCGCAGGTACCGCATCGGGTGTCTCCTGAAGTTTGATAACTTGCTTGTCCTCGAAAGAACATCGGTTGTGAACGATCAACATGGAGTTCTTGGACTTGCAGATTTCACGAGGACACTCAGTGGGCTCACGAATCTTGCCACGATCCAAGCCAACGTTGACTGAATGGTTGCAAACATTGCAACGGAAGAATGCATCCTTCATGTCGGGGATGACAGGGGTTGTACGGATGACGAGACCCTTAATGCAGATAAGGCGGTCCATATCTGATATGTGTCAGTTACACGCATTGTACATTTATGAGAATATGACTTACCAGAGGGGTTCAGATCTCTCAGGTTGGTGGTCTTGTCCAAACCGAAAGGTCGGAGAACATAGATAGACGAAGCCACTTGATCCTCCAGCGAAGCTTGTTGCTGATCGGGCTGTGTTCGAGGTGTAGGTGGCTCCTCAGGTCTATCTGAGCTAGGAAAAGCAGGTTCAGAGCTCTGAATGCTCTGCTGCGAAGCCTGGTGGCCGGCAGTATTTTGAGAACGGTTTCTTATAGTCTCGGCCCGGGCAATCTCAACCATCATATCATGAACGGACTGATCCATAACAGGCACTATTTCTTGAGGATACGCTTGGATTTGATGCCACAGCTTTCGCGTGGGTGGGTAGAGATTCAAGTCAGAGATGTCGAGATAAAGTCTTGTTGTGCCCAGGAGCAACATGTTCTCCAGAGCCTCCCAGTACGGCTTCAATTCTGCGTCAGGGGCGTTCTGAACATCTTCGTCAGACGCACCGTCGCGATACATACGATATTTCTGTGTAAAGTTGCGGAGGAAGTCTTTGAACGAGGCGAACGTATCGTCAATAGAAACTGTCGTGCCCCAGATAAGACTCTGTCCTTGTCCACCAAGAGCATCGGCCTCAGAGGTGTTGGGATCTCTGTTTACGAACGAAGCGGCGTCGGACCCATCAGCAGGGCCCTCACGAACCACACGACCAGCATCGTCAAGAATAACTCGGCGAGCGGCGCGAGGTGTTCGTGCTGCATCGGAGTTGATATCACCTCGACGATGAGGCGCAGGTGTGCCAATTTGAGAGCCCAAGAACAGTCCGCTGCCTTCACTTCGAAGCTCCGACTGCTGTCGCAGTGATCTACCAGGGCTTGAACTAGGGTCGTAGCTAAGCGGCGAAGAACCTGAAATGGTCAGCCTTGTGACAGATGAGTCTAAATGTGTTGCTTCTTACCTCCTTGGTAAGCCGGGGTCATTGGGTTAGCTCGGGGTGTTCTCTCAGGATCGATGTCGCTTTGAGTATCTGTCATCTGGCGAAAAGGCGAGCTGGGAATATTGCTGCGAGCTCGGGTGCTCTGACTGTTTGTCATCTGCCCAAATGGCGACGAGACATTGGCGGGAAGGTCATCTTGCCCGCTGGGTCCTGGTGAAGAAGAGTGGTAGGACATAGGACTCGAAGGTACCTGAAGCTGCGAATTTCCTGGAGCAGAAGCATCGTTTGATTCGGGATTACGAGCTGAACGGCGAGGAGTCGCTGAAATGCGTGTCGACCTTTTCGTAGGCGATGACATTGTGGATTCTGTTGTGTTTTGAGGTTTGTACAATTGAAGCTAGAAAATGCAACTTGGCTTTGACCCTTGTCCTCTGCTACTGTTGACGTTCGGAAATTGGTATTGAAGACGAGGGGGAGGGGGATTGGCTGGGTGACGAGTCGCGTCTCCTTTTTCCTACACGCGTAAAGTGCTTAACGCGAGACGTGCCTACCCATCAACTGCAGGTCAGTGAAGAAGGAAGCTCTGATAAGATAAGATGCTGCGGAGCGGGCAAACATGGCTTCCGACATCCCTCGTTCTTAGTGTGGCATTGCTGGCATCTGTATCTGGAGGGGGCCACCGTTTAGGTAGGAAGCACTTACAAGCTACCGAACAATACAACAAACCCCCATTATGTCTCCTGGAATGACCCTTTTCTCGGTTCAGGCCGTCCTGATCCTCAGCACAGAGGACGGCTCTCGGATATTCGCAAAGTACTTCCAGCCGCCTCACTCAGCACCCAATGGTACATCCACTCTCCCCTGAGCTTCCCTCGCTATAATACCAGTGAGCGCAACGACAGCTGACAACTGTTCTAAACAGCTCCCGCAAGCGCCTCCGCCAACCCCTACTCCGATGTCAAGGCGCAAAAGGCTTTCGAGAAAGGTCTCATTGAGAAGACTGCCAAGCAGACCGGCGACATTATTCTCTACGACAACCGAATCGTGCTGTACAAGATGGAGTCAGATGTCATGATGTACGTCGTTGGCAGTGTCGACGAGAACGAGATTTTGCTGTACAACACCATCCTTGCTCTACGGGACTCTCTTCACCTTTTGTTCAAGTAAGTTCCCCTTGTACAAACTTGCGCATCCTTTTGCAGCATGCACCAACACAGTCGCTGCAGGCAATCTGTCGATAAGAGAACAATTGTTGAGAACTACGACCTCGTTTCGCTCGCCATCGATGAGATTGTCGACGATGGCATCATTCTCGAGACCGACCCCACCATTATCGTCCAGCGTGTCAGCAGAGCACCAACACAGGACATGCCTGTCGGCCGTATCGATCTCAGCGAACAGGGCGTCAACAACCTGGCGCAGCTAGGAAAGTCGAAATTGGCGGACTGGCTTCGACAGGGTTTGTGAAGGGTATGAAAGGTTTATGTCTAGAGATTCAGGAGTTTTGTCGTTATTCTAGCGCCGCATGCGAACCAAAATTCAAAAGAGGAAGACGCCGCGCCATTGGTCTGGTCTGGTCTGGTTGATACAGGGTCAAGAAAGGGAGGGCTCTCTATACAGGGTGCTGGTGTTCTAATTTATATGATCATTCATGCTCTAGTCTCTGAGGCCGCTTTGCGGAGTCGATTCATGACCGCCGCAGCAATGTCGCTTTTATCTTCTATGCCATCCACAAAAATGGTGTCTGCGCCTCGTCGATCAAACTCCCTCAGCGCTGCAAAGAGACCTCGCGCGATTCCTTCAGTGCCTTGACCCAGGTCGATATCTAGGATCTTGCCTATCGTTTGCTCCTTGTCGTCCAATAGATCGCCTTCGTACACTTGGAATGGCGAATCATCCTGCTCGTCGGCGGCTTTCACATCGGTAAGATGGTGAAAGTTAGCGCATCTCAGTCCAGCCCCTGATTTCCATCGCTGAGTGCGAATAACACCGATCTTTCTCGTCTTCCGATCGCCGTTTGTGACATGGCCATTAACTGTCTCCTTGGCTGCATCGAAGTCGGACTGGACAATTCCATCGTCCCCCTTTTTGAAACTCGACTCATAGAGCACTACTGTAGCTTTAGGGCTGTAATGCTTGTACTTCATTCCTGGTGCGCGTGGTGCTGCCTTTCCCTCTTCACTCTTGTCTTTGTAGGCTATTGTTACATTTTCCCAACCAGGACAGGTTCGAAGCTCATCGATTCCAATGCCTCCAGGGCGTAGTACGACGGGAGGATCGCATAATCCGTCCACTACAGTACTTTCCACGCCGACATGGCAGTGTCCTCCATCTAGAATGAGTTCGATTCTTCCGTCGAGGTCGTCTTTTACGTGCTGAGCCGCTGTGGGCGAAGGCTTGGTAGAGGCATTGGCAGAGGGTGCTGCCAGGGGTACACCAGCAAGCTTGATGAGGGAGAGGGCAAGGGTTGAAGAAGGCATGCGTACACCAAATGTCTTCAGCCCTGCGGTCACTTCAGGCGCCAGCTTTGACGGTACGGGGTTTGGAAGTAGGATAGTTAAAGGTCCGGGCCAAAAGCGCTCTATTAAAGCCCTGTACCGCTCTGGTATGGGATCTTGAGTTTCGTCTCTGTGACCGATATACTGCCGCAACATCTCGAGGTCGCAAACATGCGAGATGAGAGGGTTGTCCGAAGGTCGTCCCTTTGCGGAATAAATTCCCTTGACTGAAGGTGTTCGAGTCGCATCTGCGCCGAGGCCATAAACAGTCTCGGTAGGGAATGCGACAGGCGTATCCGTGGTCCGTAGCTCGTGGGCGGCATGTTCCAGTGCCTTGAAAGCCGTATCGTCCTCACAGTGAACTTGCCAATGGTCTAGTTTAGCAAGACCATCACCAGGTCGAAATCGGCCCAGGGAGCCTTTGCTGGGGACTTTGACTATCCTGGTCTCCATCATGGGGATGGCTTGAGAAACAAGTCTCTGTGATGTAAGTGGTTTTCTCAATACCGACGATAACAGTGGGTTCCTGTGTGGAAGTCGATTTGGAAAATATAAATTGGTATTCTTCTGGAGTGCGAGAGTTTGTAAATATCCTCGCAAACTATAATATCGTCGTTTGTGGCCCAAGGTTCGTGATAGTTGAGCGATGGAAAATTTCATCACACTGGGCCTCATGCTCACTCATCATGACGAGCTAAAATGGAGCCTCTGGCTGGACTTTGATGGTTGAGAGTGACTCAGAGGGTAGGTATGCCCAATCGAAAATTACTGTCTTTGGGCTCTCGGCATGCCTGGGGTGCCACTAAAAACATTTATTCGCTTTAGACTACTGACTTTGGACGGATAGCCATATTAACAACCCTCAAGAGTAAATGCATAGTCAATAGACTATTACGGACAACATGAAAGACTTACGTATGTCAGCATGAGATATTCTACGAAAGAATAGAAATCACTGATTGAATGATTTATTGGCGCTCTATTGCTTTATTCAATTGTCCTGTAAAAATCATGTCTAGTTAAGGTCATGAACATCAAACAAGTTATGAATTGTGATTCTCTCAACATGCGGCAATAGCAAATACTCGCCTCACTTCTATTCTCATAATTTTGAACTCTTTTTTCTAATCAACGCCATCTCTTCATATCTTTCGAAAACATCATTAACCACTGTATTAACCCCTGACCAAGCTTCTTGCCCTTCTTCTCTCCTCTTCAGTCAGAACCCATTCAATGCCATCATCGTCCCCGTCTTGTGCCATGATTTCGTCCCATTCATCGTCTTCCATGTTGGCAACCATAAGGAGTTGTAGAACCTTGCCAAACACTTCTCTTACAGCATAATCTCCACGAGAGACGACGTCCACCAAGGCAATAAAGTCACGTTCGAGACGAATTGCACCGAGGGCGTTGGTTCGGCCTGCATACCCCATGATCTTCTTCTCCCAAATCTTGGATAAGTACCGCGCGGTGATGTCGAGCAGGGTGGTATATGTTCCAGGTGTCATTAAACGTGCAATGGGCTTCATGAGCTGATCCCAGCCGTGTTCGAAGAGTCGGGGTACTTGTTCCAAAAGTTCGTTCTCGTCTTCGTCATTCTGCTGAGCAATATCGGCAATGTCGTCTTCGGATAAAGTGTAGTCCGCATCACGGAACGTCTCTGTGAGAACAGGCCGTAGCCGGAGCTTCACGACTTGGTTGAAGAGTACCTGAATACCTTCGTTAAGCAGCTCAGTCGACTTGCCGATGAACGACGTTTGAAGAGTATGAAGAGCATTCGCCACGAAGATAACGTCTCTCTCGAAGGGGAACGAATCTTTGAGGGGCCCTTTTTGAGCGTCACTATTTGGCAAGTCGCTCGACTCCCCTATGCAGCCTGTGATGATTCGAGTCAAATATTCATTGGCCATATCAAGACTGTTGATGAGAACAATGAACTGAATGATTCTATCTTCAGGCGGGAAACCTCCTTGAACGACAGGCCTAGGGTACGCTTCGTCTCGCATCTTACGTTGAATCATGCCAACAAAGTCTGAGCCGAGCACTCGACCAATTGTTGGCACTACAGAAGCAATGACATCTCTTTGTGATGTAGAGATAGACTTCTGGATAACTGTATTCACAATGTACATAACATCGTCGACAGCTAATATGATGTACGGTGCGTTGCCCTCGATATGTCTGCTCAAACTTAGTGACAGGCCAGTAGGGTACTCGTCAAGCTGGAACGCCTTTTCCACTGAACGACGGAAGAAGAAGGTAGTCATGACGTTGTAAGGAGACGTAAGTTTCGTGGACACTTTGCGATACAGATTAGACTTGACTAATACATCTGGTATGACAAGAGGAGCTTCATCTGGTGTGCCGGCGTCCTAGAATTGTGTAAGCACAAGTACAGTTCAGGGGGTCAAATATCAGTCAACCATACCTTGCATTTGCCAGCGAGAAATCGAGTGTACAGTGACCAACGTCCAAGCATGACAGCAATTTCACTGAGCAGACCATCAACCTCTCTCATGTTCACACCCTCGTCCTCACTCTCTCGGGTGTTGTTACCTGCTCCAATGGCAGGCGAGCTCACCCTTGGAGTGCCACCACGAGGCGGTTGGGGCAAAAAGCTCTGTACAAGGAACGAAAATGGGTAACTCCTGACGTCGGTAAGTTTCCTGTCGATTCCCCTCTCGTCACTCCAGGTGTCAACGATGATACCGCCTTGAACATCGGCTTCCATCTGCAAACGCTCGATCACACGAACCATCTTCCCAGTGCCGTAGTGACGTTCCACAAGCCCACCATGCCCTTCTACGATCTGTGCGATGTGCTCGAACAGTTTCGTTAGAGCATTCGCATAAAAGAAGCCCTCACGGCGCTGGCCATTCATGGCATCCTTAAGTGTCGCCCGAGCTGTGCCAGCAACTCCCTGACACACATATCGTCCATAAACGTCCAGTCCAACATCTGCTCTTCCTATCAGTGGGAAGAGCTTGAAGAACCGTGTGACCTTGGTTCCATCGCTTTCCTCTGCCGCCTTTTCAAATTCTCGCAAGAAAAGGCCACATAAGCTCTCCTTAGCTTCCTCCAGCGTCACCCACGGAGGGTCGGGTACTTCGACGCTGGGTACTATGCCAACGGCGAATGATCCCTTTGTGATCTCCTCTGGTATCTTGCTGGCTCTTGAGATGTATCCGGCAGCGGCCTCCCAATCCTGGGGAGCGCCCATGGAACCGACCACGCCATTAACACATGCCTTGAGCTCTGCGACCTGTTCCACTACTCCAAGCGTCTCTTCAACTCGACTCTTCTCCAGATCTAGCTCTTTAACTCTGTCACTTAGTCGACCAGCCGTATCTGCTGCTGTCGCCAGCATGTCATTTCCAATCGATCGTGCGGCGATGACCTGGGCTCCTAGTCCAGCCCGTAGAAGATCCAGTCGGCCTAGGTCGCGGGAGAGGTCGGTTTGAGAAGCAACGAGGGAATCGAGTCGGAATGTTATAGAAGACTCTCGGGCATGGAGGGCGGCAAGCGCATCGCGAATCTCGGCCTCGGTGGTAGCATTGTCAAGGTACGATGTAGAGACAGCAATCGAGGATTCGACGACAGGGTGTTCGTTGTGAGAGGTGCCGTTTGGAAGGCTTGACATTGTCATTAAGGCGTCCTATTCGTGCGGCGCATTTCTGTCCACAACCTCGTTGTGTCTACTACCAGGGCGATAAAGGAGTGACGTGGAGCTTGTAGCTCTCTCGTCGCAGCTTCTGGAGGCGTTACGGTTGTTAGTGACACGCAGCCTCCACAGGGACAGCTCCCCGCAATTGACTTCAGTACTTGGAGGTTACCCGGCACCAGCATTATTGGACCACGGAAAATATAGTAGGAATAAACTAAATATGATCAAGCATTTCAACAACATTTGCTTTTAATATGTGATCATTTCCAGCAGCTATACATACTGCAATCGTTATGCAAACTTATCATATGTATAATTATGCCTTATGCTATACAAAATATACTTCTTTGAGTACATGGTTCCAGCAATATAAGCCGTTGTTTCCATCACACCGCTTGGCTGTATCCATTACCAAAACGCCGTTTCCCATACTTGAGATATTTTCGCAACTCGTCCGCCCAGAACACCGTGCTGCACAGAATAACAAGTCGGACAAGATCAAAGAATCCAAGAGCCTCCGTCTGGAAGGTCTCTTGGAGCCAGGGGAAGTAGATGACAAGCAACTGCCCAGCAATGCTGAGAGCAACGGCCCAGTTAAACAGGTTATTAGAAAAGAGTCCAACCTCGCCTCGAAGGATAGACTTGGACTCAGAGCGGCAACCCAAGGCGTTGAACATGTCGAAGAAAACGAAACAGGTAAATGTCATGGTTGTATCTCGTCGGGTCACTTGTCCATCAGCCATCATTTCACGACGGTAGATGAGCATTGTTCCGACAGTAATGATGGCAGCCGATGTAAGCACGCGTGAGATAAGAGGTCGGGTAAGCACAGGATCTCCTCGTCTTCGTGGAGGCTTGGTCATCACATCAGGGTCGACCTTTTCGACGCCCAGAGACTGAGCTGGGGGACCATCCATGATAATGTCTATCGCATGACGGTTAGCTTAAATATACGTAGCACTTGGACGAGTTAACTTACTGATCCATAAAATCTGCATGGCGTTCAAAGGAGACTTGAAGCCAAAGCATGTGCAGATGAAAACAAGCGCCAAACTGGCGGCACTTGTGCTGAGTTGGAAGGTGAGGAAATTCTGGATGTTGTTGAAAATACCCTTGCCCTCCTCGATTGCGCGGAGGATTGTGGAAAAGTCGTCATCTGTTAGAATCATATCTGCTGCTTCTTTGGCAACGTCAGTTCCGTGACGACCCATAGAGATACCAATATCGGCTTTCTTGAGTGCTGGTGCATCATTGACACCGTCGCCAGTCATAGCAACAATATCGCCTCTCGACTGAAGAGCTCGGATAATCTTCAGCTTGTGATCGGGATTCGTTCGTGCGAATATGGTTGTATGCTGCATGGCCTGTGCCAGATCCGCTTCGGACATCCTGTCAACCTCATCACCGCGTAGAACGGGCTTCACAGCATTCTGGCCGTTTGTATGTCCGCTAGGGGCTGCAATGGTCATGCCCAACTGTTTTCCAATTGCAAGTGCTGTAGTTTCAGCGTCACCAGTGATCATGATAACCTTAACACCGCCTCGCATCAGGCGTCTTATTGAACGCCCGACTCCAGGACGAGGAGGATCACGCATGCCAACAAGACCGGCGAAAGTCAAATGCTTGTAGATATCCTCTGGAGCATGAGATGATGGACTCTCGCTCCGGTCAAAACCAGGAGTGCTACGTGCCGTAGACTTGCTTCTCGTTGTACGAGAAACAGGGCCACTTGCAAAAGCCAATACCCGTAGGCCTTGAACGGCCATGGCCTCAGCGGCTTGAAGGGCTTCTTGGCGACGCGATGAGTCAAGCACTATTTCCCTGCCGTCTTTCTCAAGATAGGTATCACAAGCTGCCAGGACCTTTTCGATAGAGCCCTTCATGTACGCGTATTCCTTGTCACCTCTTGTCTCTGAACCAATTGTGACGCCCATCCACTTTCTCTCCGAACTGAAGGGTGTCTCGCTCACCCGTGGACCAATAGATTCTCTAACATCGTGCTCCTTGAAGCGATCGAGGAGGTCAAGCATAGCAACGTCAGTCGGTTGTCCAACCCAACGTGTATAAGTGGACACTTGATCGCGACCAAGGGTGGAGGAGAGGACAGCTGTGGCAGCTTGACCATGTTCAGTGTACTTTTGAGCGAGTCGCGCATCGTTGGCAATGTTGCCTATACGGAGGACACGCAGAGTAGCTTGATTAGATTCCGGGCTGGTTCCCACATCCTCGTAATCAGACTCAACCTCAACCGGTTCTGGAGCTCCAAAGTACCACATGCGTGTGGTCGTCATATGGTTTGTCGTAAGAGTGCCTAGTGATTTACTGTTAGCTTCTTTCGCGCAACATCCACACTTGACATACCTGTTTTATCAGTGCAAACTACGTTCACAGATCCCAGTGTCTCAACCTTGGGCATTCTTCGCACGATTGCATTGTGCCTAGCCATGCGATGCACTCCAAGAGCCAACGTGACGGTTACGATGATGGGTAGGCCTTCCGGAATGGCAGCAACGGCAAGCGAGATGGAGATTGTGAAAATCTCCAAGAGTTTCTTTCCTTGAAGCCAGCCAACAACAGAGATGAGACCAATGACCACGAATGAAGCTTTGCTGAGCTGTGAACCAAGATCGTCCATCGATAATTGAAGTGGTGAACGTGGGCTTTCGGTACCGGAAACGCTTGTAGCGATGGTGCCAAAATGCGTGTGTCCTCCAGTCGCAAAGACAATACCCTGACCATGGCCTGACTTGATCAACGTTCCCATGTAGGCAATGTTGTGAATACCATCCCCGTGAGAATCTCCATGCTCGGCTGGGGCGAGGGATGTAGGCCGTGGCAGCTGGTTCTTGTCAAGACCATATCCACCAAAACCACGGCTGCGTGCTTCGGCCGTTACTCTGACAGGTTCAGTTTCTCCCGTAAGATTGGATGCATCAATTGTGAGGTCGGCAGCTTTAGTAACGCGGATGTCGGCAGGAATGCGATCGCCGGTGGTGAAGAGAACAAGATCGCCAGGGACTAGCTGTGAAGCCATGACTTTGGAAGAAGTTGCATCCAGGATATCGCCAATCGGGGTAACATCACCAGGAGTCGATATGGAATCGTTATCATCGGCGCGTGGAGGCCATGTAGAAGTCTTTCCCATCGGTGATACCTTATTCTGACCCCGAACCAAATGAGCGTGATTCGGCACAAGATGATTGAGAGCCTCGATGGACTTCTCAGAACGATATTCTTGCACAAACCCAACGGAAACAACGATAGTCACCGCCACAGTAATGCTGATGGCATCATCCATGTTTCCTAGGAGGAGCGAGGTACCAGCCGATACCAAGAGTAGCAGAATAAGGGGCTCCTGGAACTGTTTGATGAATCGCAACCATAATGGCTCTGGAGGATCGTGAGGAATTTCGTTGGGACCATATTCGCCGAGTCTGGTCAAGGCTTCGGTTGGAGTGAGACCGAGAGTGAGGGAGGTCCGTAGGTTCGCCGCAGCTTCGCTTGAGGTCATATAGGAGAATTGATCGGCGGTGTTCTAGTGGAGTTAGTTGAATTATACATGAACGAGATGCGCAAGTTGAAGACTAACCCGTGCATCAGCAGAAGAGGCTCGGGCATGGCGAGGACGTTGTGAACGGTCGCCGTCCTTGGAAATGGAGTTATCTCCTACAAGACCGGTGATGGAAGGGATATTGGATGTCGGTAGCAAGGTGTCATTTCCCGGACCGTCGCGGCCGCCCCATGGCAGCTGCATATCGACAATAGTAGCGCGCGAGCGTTCGTGTTACAGTTGCAGAGTCAAGGCCGTGGAATGCATTGGTGATCGGATTCTATTCAGAAGCAAAAGCGCAAGCTTATGAGGTGGAAGAAAAGGTCCGTTGTGCTGTAGTTGAATACAAGGGAACGACGTCAAGGCATGGACCAATGTTGCCACGAGAAAGTTTGTCCAGTCGACAATTCCGATCTAATTAGAAGAAAACGGACCACTTCAGCCCCGTCGAAGGAAGAGATTAAACATAAGCAAACGCGACAAGGCGGGAAGAAGAATAAAAAGAGGCCAACGATGACAGAAATAAACGTGATGACTCGTTGGGAGGCCCAGAATTAAAGTCGTCCTGAGATGTCCAGGTGTCTTGTCCTTTGGGTAGCGGGTCGGAGCTAGTACTGTTCAAGATCCGGCAAGGCTGCCAGGGGCTTGCATCGCTCTAGAGGCTCATTAGCCAGTGACATGAACTCAATGACTGAGGATGGCTTGGCAGATGACTGAAGATTGGCTGCAAGAATCAGCAGTCAGGTCCAAGCCAATTGCTTTTGCTGCAGGTGTTTAGAGGTTTGGGATGGACAGTTTAAGCCACATCGTGAAGATCATGTTTTAGATATCGGTTATGTCGCAGTTTACTTACAACGGAACAATTGTTGCGGTTTTGAGTTTCACCAGGCATTATAATTAGCATAGCTATGAGGTGCAGACGATCAACCTCAAGACCCTTCACGTCTAATGCTACTCAGTGGACATGGCTAGGTAAATGATACTGTATTGGAGAGTCATTTCGCGTTGGATCGATGATTCATAGGACACTTTAGCAAACTCATTAAAAACTCTTCATGATGCATTGGATGCCTAGGATTTCTATCTACCTATCGAGAGACCCATCATATCCCGTATCATCTAATCCGTCCCTAAAAAGCTGGATCTGAGCGTTCAATTACACGAGCCGTCATCCGTCATCCACATTTTGGTGGGATGTTGGTCGGGCGACATGGCTAGCCGATGATCGTACCCCGCCAATCATGATGCTTTAGATACCGGACAAACCTGCCTCCGGATACCGCATTAGCCAGCCTTGACCAGGCTTCGCTCCTGCCACAGGTCAGCCCCCAGCCACGCCATTTACCGTTGGAGACGACTCAAGGCCTCCCCCCTCTTCAAGGTCCAGGTCCCATTTTCCCTTCTAATAAAATACCTTAACTGCCTTACGTCGCGATAATCCCGCCCGCGCACACGCCTTATCACCTCACCTTGCTCTCCGAAACCGTCGCTATCGCCTCAAATTTGGTCGCTGATTCATACTCTCTACCTCGCGCGATACTCTCGCATTGCTTCATGCTTTTGGGGTGCTCGCGACGCTGCTTTTGCGCGTAGAGCTATCCTGCCACTGAGCTTGTTTACCCGACGCGCCCTGGCCTTGGTGTTTTCCGCATAGCTCTGTTCTTTTCACCACACCACGTCTATTTATAAGCTCGCCTCTACCGATCCTCTATACCCGGATCACAAAAACTTTTTGGACTAATTGCTGCTACTGTCGCGTTTTCTTTTTTGTGCATCGCGTAATATCGCGAAGGCATCATGTTTTATTCAGAGACCTTGCTCCAAAAGAGCGGGCCGCTCGCCCGTGTCTGGCTTTCAGCCAACCTTGAGCGCAAGCTGTCAAAGACGCATATTCTTCAATCCAATGTCACAGACAGTGTAGAGGCTATCATCATGCCTAACCAGGCGCCGATGGCCCTGCGACTCAGTAGTCAGCTGCTTCTTGGTGTCGTTCGAATTTACCAGCGAAAGACGCGTTACCTCTTGGATGATTGTAATGAAGCTATGATGAAGATTAAGATGGTTGGTCTTCTACCCTGACGCGTCGCATAGTCGCGTTTGCTAACTTCTCGCAGGCTTTCCGATCTTCTGGAAACAACGATATGGCCACCAACCAGGTCTCCAACCGAGAAGCCTTGACGCTCCCTGACAAGATCACTCCCTACGACAATTTTGAACTACCACCCCCACCAGACGCGAATTGGCTTTTGTCTCAAGTTGAAGATGTTACTACCGCACCAATTGGCCGAAAAGGTCGCGTCAGCCAGAGGGACATCAACTTGCAAGAAGACTACGACAACAGCCAGTTCCTCAATGATGGCATGGGGATGGACGATGAAATGATGGCCCCGCTAGGTAACATTGACCTGGAGTTGGATTTCGGTCTCGATCTCGGGCTTGAAGAGACAGCCCTCGAGCCCGAAGGAGGTCGAAGGGAAGACCGTACCGCAGCAGGTCCCGATATTAATGATTCGGAGCTTGACTTTCCCCAGAAAGATGACCAAGACCGTGCCATGACTCTTGATCTACCTCGGGACGATGTTATTATTCATGACGGCAATGAGGACGTTGTTATGGAAGGCATGGAACTTGACTTCAACCCAGAAGACGTCTCTCAGATGCCTGGCATCACAGGCCCCGAGTATCCTCCCCCACGAATCTCCGAATCACCGCTCTCCGATATCGACGAAGATCGGGCTGCACAACTGGAGGAGGAGCATTCGCGATACCAGATGGCCGACCTCTACGAGCCTGAGAACGAGGAGGACCAGATTGTTCGACGACCTGCGCAGCGCGCCAAGAAGCAAAAGATCCTTACTCCCGACGACGAGATTGCTCTTTCGAGTAACCATATCAAACAACAACAGGCCAACCGCGACAACATCATTAAGGAGGCTGGATTCCTCCCCCGCGACCCTTTCCTGCTGGCTCTGATGGATATGCAAAAGAGTGGTGGATTCGTCTCCTCTATCATGGGCGACAAACGAAGCACGAACTGGGCTCCAGAACTGCGCGGCATTCTTTCGCTTGAAACCGCTCGCGGCATGAATGAACTTAAGCGTAAGCGAGACAGCGGAATCGCTGATGTTGAAAGCGATCATGGAGCATCTAAATCGCCGCGCATGCTCGATATCGGCTCAGACACCGGGCTTGGCCTCGAGGGTGGTTTCGGTGAAATGAGCCTTCCTCCCGATGAAAGCCGCCATGAGATTCCTGCTGAGGGTGAGATTGAGGAAGACGAAACGGTCACCATGATGCCTGGCTTTGAAGATACAACTCTTGCTCTTGTACACCCGGCCGACAGTGGTCCTGTTTCGCTTGGTACCAAGCACGTTGTCCACCAGCTACGAGAGCGATTTGGCGATGATGCTGCCGACAGCCCTGGTAAGCGAACCGAAAGAGCGGTCCTTTTCCAGAACCTTTGCCCTCGACAAGAGGCTACCAAGGCCGATGCTACCAAGATGTTCTTCGAGTGCTTGGTTCTTGCAACCAAGGACGCCATCAAGGTCGAGCAGGGCTCTGGTTTGGGCGATGACATCCGGATACGCGCCAAGCGTGGACTTTGGGGCGCTTGGGCCGAGAGGGAGGCTGGTGGTGAGATGTCTCAAGATAACGACGTCCCCAATGAGCCTGAGCATGCGGCAGCTGTCACCCCTGCAGTTGCTGTTTCGGCATGATTCGACACGAGCGTGCATTTCCTAGCTACATCGTTATGAAGACTTGGATGGGCGGACATGTTTGGTCGTGTAAAGTATGGAATTCCAGCATTGTAGGGCTGTCCAGTTGGGGGTCGCCCAGATGGTGTTGTAGGCGTTTAGGGATATACCATGGCTTGCGGTACTTGGTTGGATGGATCGTGGTTATATGGGAAAAGGGCGGAGGTCGATTTGCCTCTTTTGCTGTTTTATGGATGAGTCCTGAGGACAATCACGTTAGTAGCTGAACATAGTTAAAAGAACAATCCAGATTTATATATCGATTCTTGAATTGCCTAACGTACTGTGTATGGCTCATTTTCTATCTTCGATGCGTTTTTGCACGCGTATAGGCGCGTAGAAAGACCACGGAATAGCCCCGCCATTAGACCCCACGTCGACCATGATCTCATTTGCTCCTCGATATAGATACTCCAGGCATCAAATAACCCAACAGGCACCCGAATAACAATTCCTCGCTTTACCGCTGCCTAAAGTCGCTTCTCAGGATTTAACAAGGCCATCTGTCTACGAACACACCAATCGACCCATCTCAAACCGCACGAGACTATCCGACCATGCCTCCGCCTTCGCAGCTTGCCATTGCTACAAGCTCTGTCAACCGCCTCCTCAAGGAGGAAGCTTCGTACCACAAGGAGCTCGAGCAGGAGGAAGCCAAGGTTGAAGCTCTGAAGGAGAAGATTGACAGCGGTGCCGGCGACGATGATGGAAACGCTTCGTTTATGCTTAAGCAACAGGTTAGTCCCAAGCCGCCTACCACCGCAATTTAACATACGAGCTAACCAATGGCTTCTCCAGCAAACCGCCCTCGAACAGACAAAGGGCGTTTTCGGACCCCTGCGAGAAAAGATTGCCGTCGCCATCGAGAAGCTTGAGGAGCAGCTCGCTGTGAGCGACCAACTCAACGTGTCTGAGGAACAGGTGCAGCAGGCGAAGGAGACGCTGGCCAAGGCCAAGACCATTCAGACCGATGTATAATAAGTCACACGAAAAGGAGTATGGGGGGAAGAGCTGCTTTACGATACCATTAAACGAGACTTAATGCAAAAGGAACACTTCTGAACCTTCATAAACTTGAGGGTATCTTAAAAGTTATTACAGAAGCCGAATGCGAAACATCCCTAGCGCCCAATGTCAAAGGCTAATTTAATTGTCCACTTCCATCTTGTCTTCGCTTCCTTCGGGTGGCTCGACGGTCACCTGTGGTGTTGCTCCTCCATCCTCATGAATCCGCCCAGTCTCAGAGTCCTCCATGTCCACGTCGTCTCCCGACTCCGCCTTACGTTCGTCATTTGGTGGCATAGGAGAAGCGTCTCGGCTGGGCGCTTGACTATCTCCTCTTGAGCTAATACGGTTATGTTGCGGCTTCAGCGTATCTGGACCCGGGGTATCTCTCATGGGTGTTCTTCCGCCATTGATAGCTTCTGGGTTGGGCGTGCCGGCATCAGCTTCTGTTTTCATCTGGCCATCCCCGTCTGGGTGAGGCGTCGCGTTACCGCTGGGTTCGTTTCTGGGCGTTTGTCCGACCTTGTCCACCTCGGCATCGTCCTCAGCGTCTTCGTTCATACCCTCCCTGCGGTCGACCTCTTCCTTTTCATCGCGAATCTGCCGTCTTAAGAGCATGCCTTCCTCCATGATTCTGTTAAATTGCTCTCGTCTTTCTCTCCAGGTCTCGCTGTAGGTTTCGCTTTCTCGCTCAAGCTCTCTACATTCTTCCTCTAGTTTGGCCAAATTGGTAATCTGGTCTTCGCGCGGCCTAAGCAAGCGATTCGATGTGATCTTCTCTGCTAACTCATCGAACTTCTTGCGCTGCGCAAGGGTAGCTTGTGCGGCCTCGAGCTGGTCTCTGAGTTGGATGTTGTTTTCTCGGACATTCTTGCAATCGTCGAGGATGCGATGCTGGTCGGCCTTGTAGCGTTCGCGCTCTTGGGCATTGGCGTTGTGGAGGAATTGCATACGCGTAATACTGCTGCCGAAAGCATGAAAATCGAGATTCATCTCCTCCTTCAACTCCCTGAGCCTGGGCTTCAGATCTTCGGGAGGGTTGGCTGCGACTTCGGGGGACAGTAAAAGTTGTGATATAGTGTTGAGACGCTTTGTGATTCTCTTGAAAGGTTTCTCCTCCACATTAAGTAGGCGAGACTTGTGAAGCTCAACCTCTTCTTCAGGATCAAGAAGATCCCATGAAGCTGAAGATGCCATCTTGGTTCGAATCACGGTCGGCTGCGTGTTTGGGCTGATGGACGGTCGAGAGATATTATTTGCAGGGTTAGCTTTAAGATTACGACGCGTCCCTAAACTTCTTTGATAAAAATTGTTTGTGAAGGCGTATTTTAAATAAGGCTCGAAGATGATTATCGACAAAGCTTCAGCCTTGCGATGGCATTGAAGGTGCCGAAGCGGTGGGCCAATGAACTGCGTGGGTGTGGATGACTAAGGCTAACATCCTTATGATGCATCTCGCCGCCCGCTTTGACTTTAACTCAAAGCGCTGTCGCATTTGTCGATTCTATTTCAACTTTCACGACTTCGATCTTCTCCCTATACGCATTTATCCCTACACCAAAAACGCGCGCTACTTTCCAAAGCAAATCTCATCAGTATTACAACAATTATGTCAGAAGAAGAAAGAGAGCTCTTGGCCCGCATCGGTCAACTTGCAGGTTTGTGCCCTAGGTTCTATGACTATGCGCACTTTATTGACGATTTCAAGGCCAGATTAATCGCCACAAGAATCATCAGTCAGGCCCACGATTTCCGCCGAATTCTCATCCTGCCCACCATCGCCGTATGTTGCGCTTAGAGGCCTGAAACGATAACCCTACTAATGCTTGCCTAGACAACTCGCATCGACATGCAAGCTCGCCGTATCCGGCTCGTCACAATAGGATTGGACGGCCACCCGCGGCGCATCAACATAGAACACTGCATCTGAACGGCGATAACTCGAATGCATCTCGATCTGCTAGTAGCGGTGCTGAAACACCACCAGGCTGGGTTTCCCGAACCGATCGCCACCGCCAGCTTATCAATGCGAATGTATACGAAAGGGAAACGCAGAATCGGGCGAAAGCCATTGAGCAGACGCGTCAAAAGAAGATGAATGGATATCGGCAGCGCGAGAAGACGCAGTTCAACGAGTTTCTGAAACACCAAACTGGTGCATCCAGCGCGCAAACTAACCCCGCAGGTCAAAATGAGCTCATAATTCAAGGTGTCCAATTTCGCGTTATGGATGGTGGAAAGAAACTTGTCAAGATTCCTAGTACGTGCAAAGTCCAAGGTGTTAGCGACACTCGTGCCTTACCTGTCGCAGATGCTCCCAACTCATCCTCCCGAACTCCCAAGACTGCCACTGTTGCTGGGGTCAAGTTTTACCGAACAAAGACAGGCAACCTCGTGGCAAGTCGCTTTGTTAACGACCAGCGGTATGTAGCGTCTCTCGGTGGGACGAAGTTGCTGACAGAATCTAGGCGATCGGGCGCGGTCAAGAAGATTGATCAACTCTGTAAAATCTTCTCAACGACTGGTATTTCCTCTTTCCATGACTGGAGTGATCCACTCCTCCATCATCCGAACCGGCCCAGTGGCCATGGGATAAAACTAACTTGTAATTTCAACCAGGTTCATGCACCAAAGGCCCGCGGTGCCGCTACATTCACGACCCAAACAAGGTTGCTCTTTGTAAAGATTTCTTGAAAGACGGGCAATGTGTCAACGGCGAGTTCTGTGATCTTTCCCATGACATGACTCCCGAACGCACCCCCAACTGCTTGCATTTCGCCAAAGGCCATTGTGCCAAGGATGACTGTCCTTATACTCACTCCAGAGCTTCCCCAGCCGCCCCAGTATGCCGAAGCTTTGGTTTCAATGGCTACTGCGAGAAGGGGGCAGATTGTACTGAACGTCACGTTTTTGAGTGTCCTGACTTTAGCAATACCGGCCGATGTAAGATCAAGGGATGCAAACTCCCGCATCGTGAGAGGGCAAGCGTCCTTCGAAATAGAGCCAACGCCGATGGCGAGCCTCTTGGAGATATTTCCAGTGATGACGAAGCTGCGGATTCTGATGACGTTGATTCAGATGAAGTTGCCGAGTTCATTGACGCAGATTCGGATCTTTCCGACTTTGAAGAACAGAAGGATTTCTTATCAATCTAAATCCAAGCCAAAACATTGGGTCTTTAACAAACAGACAGCCAAACTTGGCTTTCAGCGTGTTGCTTTATCCGGCGTCTGGAGCATGGATGGGATTTTGGTAAATACACTCGAGATACCCGTAACTCGTCGGCGTCCTGAAGGGTTTTGACTGAGCCATACCATGCATGCATATGAGAAGAACAAAGCAATGGAGCAAGAAACGAGGGAGAAAGAAAAAAAGGGCGATCCAAGAAACAAAGACAGAGAGGAGAAAGCCTCTATATCGCGAAGCAGTCCTGAGATAGATTAGGTATTGAATGAAAGAGTTTTGTATTGAGCATGAGGATCACTCGAGTATAATGATGTTCGCGATTGATTAAAGGACCCTAGATTCTTGGCTTTCGTGGGGAATGTCATGCCATAACCAAGCTAGGTACCTACTAGCCAAGTGGGCAAAGCAGCGGCAAAGTGAGAGGAGGGGTTGAGTGAGGGGCATTGTCAGCTTCAAGGTCGTACGTACTTACTGCACGGTAGAATTGGCTTATTCGGATAATACCTAAACTAATATTAGCAACAACTGAGAGTTGTAGCCTTGCTACACTACATAATAGTCATAGGATAGTTCCGAGCGAGGATATTGTAACACAGTCATTCACCCGGAATGGTATAATATTTTTATACATCATATATAACGAAGATCATCAATCCCCCAGGTATGAACACTAGTACTGGATCATAGTCCTATCATTCGAAACGAGACAGGGGCTGCTGATCTTAGTGGCGCTTACAATCTGCGATCATATGTCAATCAAGTACCTGTAAATATCGTATTCGACTCGACTAATTGTGTACCTACCTCCTACAGTACACCCTGCAACAAGGAGAGAGCAAAGCCTCGACTCAGCCCCAGCCCGTTTGCGGAGTTTTGAAGGAATGAACAAAACAACCAATCCCAAATAACAACCTCGCGTTTTGAACATCGCAGTGTCTTGATTTTGATACACTTGTACTAATATTGTCGTCTCCTTTAATTGACGGGGCTCGTTCTTTCGCGAATCGCTTGTGTAGATCCTGACCGTGAACGGACCTCTTTCATCTCCTGTCAGCTATCTATTCTACGGTGCTGTACCGTACCGTACAGTAACTAACAGACTGACTGCAACCCTGTCAATCTCTACAGGACAAATTGCGGAAATGGGTATACGCGATATTCTCAAGAAAAAGGATGACCTCTCAACAGGTGAACCTGCTGAAAGGGAGACCGTCGACCGTCTAGCAGCTCCCGAGTTCAAAATCATCCGTTCTGACACCTCAACCCAAGAGCGCATCTACCCACCGTCTATGAAGTCGGTTGACAACCTGCACCTCGCAGTTCAACAGTCCAAAGAAAAAGAAAAGTCCCGACGATCCCTCGATGTTTTCCGTTCCGGCCGTTCACGATCCAACTCTGAATCGAGTCAGACCAAGAAGGAGAGCGGCGCCCGTCGTCTATCGCATCGTCTCCACCTCACCCGTTCTCCTCCATCGTCCGAGAACGTTCCCGAGAACCTACCAGATATTATCACGTCGAGTGATGGCCAGGACGAGGCGCAATGGGAGAAACGCGCGACTATGCTAGCGGGTCAGAACAACCGCGCCAGGAGCAACAGTAGGCCAGGGACGCCTTCGGACAGCGGTAAAAGCGAACATGCGGTTTCGTCGCAGAAGATCGATGAGGATATCCAAGAGGCTATTCGCCTGCACGAGGCGGGCAACCTGGAGTTGTCGACGCGCATGTTTGGGCGGCTGGCTGATCCTAACGGCGCCAACAACCCGCTGAGTCAAGTCCTGTATGGTCTTGCTTTAAGGTGAGAACAGTGAATGGGAGAAAGAAGTTTCAATGTCTCGGGTAAAGCGCTTGGGTTGCTTCACTGCAGGGTTTGAAGCTTTGCGAAACGCCCGAAACTCGAAACCCTGCAGTGACGGAACGCACAGCGACGCCCCCAAGCATCGAACCATTATCATCACATTATTGAATGAAGAAATGCAAAACAAATGTTTTTGAATACTAACGCAGGCTTATGTTGTACAGACACGGATGGGGTTGCGCACCAGATCCAGAGGGCGCTGTCAAGTTCCTTTCAGCTGCAGCTTCCAATTCTGCCTCAATTGAGCAAATGGCCCTCCAGGCCGGCATGAAGAAGGGCGGGGCTGCAAAGGGAGAGCTTGTTCTGGCCATCTTTGAGTTGGCAAACTGCTTCAGACATGGCTGGGGTATCAACAAAGACGCCTACGCTGCCAAGCAGGTATGTTCGCTCCGGTGGATCGCGAGAGTGGCATCGGAAGACTAACCATTGGCCTGCCATGTAGTATTATGAGACCGCAGCCAATCTAGGAGACACTGGTAAGTTGTACAGTACCATATACAAGCAAACAAAGCCTAACGCCATGATAGATGCCATGAATGAGATTGCCTGGTGTTACGTTGAAGGCTTTGGGTGCAAGAAAGACAAGGTATGTTGTACTGTCAACCATCTATTCACCATATCCTGTCTAGTCGGCTCAAGAGTATGTCTGTACATGAGTCGTGCCGAAGCCTTCTGTTCCGAGGAAGAGTATTCTCGGTGAGCCAGGCTTACTTGATTCGTCCGAGAAACCTCGCTGCCCAATATCTTGCATATAGACTCAGGCATCGACTACTTGCTTTAGCAATCTGAGTCCACCTCTCAGATCCTGAACCGCTAGAGGCCCTCATCCCCCACATACAAACTCCGACTTATCACATGAGGCTGATATCCTGTACAGTTCGCAGCAGCCCGGTATTATCGACTGGCCGAGAAGGCCGGCAACAAGACACTAGGGAACTCTTGGTAAGTTCAAGAAACCCACACGGCCAGCACCTCCGACTGCACCTCTCTCTTTTCTTCAACACTGTCTTGTGGCGGTCTGTCGGCTCGATAGGCTCTCGTCGACTCCGCGCCGCTCAGGGGACCACAGAACTGGGTGCGACGAGTGGCGGTCTATCCATTGGCGTCGAGATCTAAACTCATGCAACGTACGATCTGTAAAATGGGACTAAAACACTGATTCAAACATTGTGCATTAGGATCTGGAAGGAAAAGTACGACCATTCGGGCGAGAGCAGCCGTAAGTAGTGCAGAAGCAGCCATGTGCGACTGTACCCGGGAGGTACATGCCCGTGAGCTGATGCTGTGCAAGTCGATTTCGTCGAGGAAGAGGAGGATATAGCTTCTGCGATGGGCTGATGGGCTGATGGGAGGGGTCTCGGCTCGCTACCGGGCGATTAGACATTGTTTATAGCGTATTGAATACATCTTATTCTTACAAGCTATTGATTGCACCCGTACATATATAGTCTTAGATATGTGTTTAACAAGGCCAATACGATTTGGGTGGAACAAACTACGGAAATCTGTGTGTGCTTGTGTTTCGCCAATATGCTATTTATTGAGCAGATATATAAAGTGCAGGGCATTCTTTCTGTGGGTGGTTGTACATATTGCAGCACACTATCGCCCAGAATAAAGCCTTGTGTATATGCATCGTCTAATGTAAAGCTTGGCATAGAAACTAACTATTCTATCTGTTGACGATTTCAAACCTCTCACCGTGACCCTTTCTTGTCTCTTCTCTCTTTCTCTCGCTTTTCACTTTCAGACGCCCTCGCCTTCGCCTCGTGACAAAGAATCTTACCTGAGCTGCCATTGATGCCCAACTTTACCGAGCAATGAGCCTTCTCGTTCCTATTGGACGTTATCTTGCTAAGGTTGACTTATGCGACCTATAAATGCGACCGGGTCGGGTCGGGGCCCGCATGATGACGATGAACCGTGCGCATCACATCGCAGTTGAATCGATTCGTTGTTGCAAGACAATTGATTATACTATACTGTCGAGTCCGAGACGGGGCAACAATGAAGTCATCAACATGATCTGATCACGGATATAAAGACGTTTCAGAGATATGGAGTCTCGACCGTTGAAAGGAATCCTAATTGGGTGGCAGCGAGGATTGGTGATTCTCTGTTAACCGCTGTCAAGATCTCAATGGTAAAGTATGTGCAAAACCTACACATTTAACTACTTGATTTAATTGGATATCCCAAAAATTCCATATCACATTTCATCTGGATATATTGAGGCCGCGAAATCGATCCGGTGATCCATTTGAGGCGGAAGTGAGGAGGATAGAAAAAAAAAGCTGCACGCACGGTAATTATCACTGCAGCTCAACGCTCTGCAATGCTATGCAATGTTAAAAAAGTATGGCAGCTACAGGATGCACTGGAATATTTTGAGACTCGATCGATGCAAGGTCAGGGATTCCCCATGGTTGTTCAGCCATAGTGGCGCAAACAAAGATATTTCAGTCTAGAAAGTGTATACACCATGGGCATAAACCATGAGGCCTACCACCACGGAATTACAGAGTTTGACATACATTGTGGTTCTATCAAACCGACACAACATTGCTATACAGATTATAGAGAACTGTATTCTGGTTATCTCATCACCCCCGAAATCCAAGTCTACTCCTAGCCCTCCCTCCCCGTATCCCGTGCCATCCCAGCGCCGCGCATTGGCAAGACATTGTCTTAGACAAGCCACCATCTCACTCTGACACCCACCACTCACAGTCCCAGCTTATAACCAACCGGACTACCACATGTCTCACCTTGTTTTCTTCCAATCCTGATTCTCAAAAATAGCACCCGCTCTACTTCCTTCTTGGTATTGTATCAATCCATGTCAGCCCAACATGGAGTCTAGTCTGAACATCCTTCTTGGATCTTGATGTGATCAGCCATCGCTGTCAAGGCGCAGTTACATGGTCTGTTATGACATAGTAGTAAATGTTCACGAGGTAGCATCAACACCACTCAGACAAGTCATAATCTTCCTCATCATCACCATCACTATCACTGTCGAGTATGCGTCCATGTTATACTTTGAGAGAAATCATTCCCAAGTTCAATGTTCACTGCGTAAATACTATCTCAAATATCATCCATGTCATAAATATCGTACAACTAACCAGACCACCGGGGAATGGAGGTTGCTCAAGAGAATCGAATAAATTCCAGATAAACAAATAAATGATCACCGACGAGCTCGTTTCTTCGTCATCATTGACCATTTCAGTCATTGTCGTCTTTCGACGTATGCCAATTTCCATATCAGTAACAAAAGAAAAGACCATCACACCAGTACCTCCAAATTCCCTCCCATGCACTCTGATAATATACAGACTCTGATGGACTGGGCCCTCATAGAGTCTGTTTGCTTCCTGCTGGCTTCTGTTTCGCCGCCGCTTTCGACCCCAAGTGCCACATCCACCATCAACTACACCCCACATTCGCCGTAACCCAAAGAAAAGAGGTATCCAATTTCGAGATAAGCCAAATTCACACAAAACAAATCAATGCACGCTCGCTTGCTAGATCCATAGGAAATCAAAAACGACTCCGAGATAGGAAAGCCACAAGAAACGACAAATGGAAGACAAAAAACCATCCGTTTGGGTGCGTGAGCAACATGTCTGAAGTGCGCGAGAGCGACATCGAGTATATGGCAGCTCATCCCCCGTGAAGAGGAAGGAAAATAGCCGACTTCAAGGAAAAGTTGGACAAAAGAAATAGAAAGTAGAAAGGAAAAGTAAATTTGTGCCAGTGGGGGCTGCGAGAGCCGTGAATTCGTCGTCGTGACTTTTTTTTAATCTTTGATTCGTGTCTTCGTTCATGTTATCATTTCGTTGCATTGCTGCTCATTCTGCGTTGTTGCATTCCGACACCATTTTCGCAAAGTTGCGCACAACATCGTTGGGGATCTGGTCCCAAAGGAGGGAGCGCGTGTAAACATCGGCTGCGTCGTTTTGTTTGTTTGATCGCATCGCTGCGAGTGCCTCGGCTAGGTTTCGACGTCCTTGGCTAGGCGAAGACTTCTCAGGAGCATTGTGAAGGAAATCTTGAGAGTTGACGCCATTGTACTGAGCAGCCGACAAAGAGAAGATTTGCTCATTGGTCTGCTCCTGTGTCGGCTGAGTCAGTGTGTCACCAAGCTCGGAAAGCATCGAGGGCGCAACACCGTCCATCATCATGTCGTTCATAGGAATAGGGTTGCCCCAGTTAGCAGCACCTGATGGCTGGGGAGGGGCCTGCAGAGTAGCCGACTGAGAGTTGACGCCAGCGTCCTTGAGAACGCTGTCCAGGATGTTGGCCGAGGCGACTCTGACATCTTCGGAAACGCGGGGGATCGACGGAGTGGAGCGGCTCGAAAGGACGAAAGCGCCGACGAGGAAGAGCATGAACAGAAGACCACCCTGGGCGGGCTTGTCGCTCTCGGCGAAGGGGTTTTCGTTCTTCTTGACCGGGGCAATAGCCATCTCCTGCTTGACCTCGGGCTCGGCAGGGTACTCGTTAAGGAAGTTCGAAGCATCCCACGCGCCAGGCATGCCCATGCCGTCCATGTCGTCGAAACCGGATGAGAAACCGTTGTCTGCGGTAGAGGGGGCGGCGGTCTCGAGTCGCTGGACATGTTCGGTCAGGACACCAACCTTCTTCCTGAGCTCGCCCGTCTCAATGGTGTGAGCGCGGATCATCTCCTCCTTCTCGAGGTTGAGGTTCTCGATGTAGTTGGTGTAGGTCTGCTTCTCGAGAAGCATCTGCTCAAGCTTGCCGCGGAGCTCAGCCATCTCTTCCTCCATGTCATTGATGACAGCGGTGTATTGCTTCTTTTCATCCTCCAGACGCTCTGTGTGTTGCTTCTTGCGTTGTCTTGAATCAAGACTGAAGGCAGTTAGTATCAAACCATGTAAATCGGCAATGTTTATTTAGCGGGGCGGTACTTACGCTGCCTGTCGGTTACGAAGCAGTCGCTTTTGTTGCTTAAGCTCCTTGATCTCTTGCTCATCGGTAGATTGGGAGATGAGATGGTCAATGTTGCTGAGGTTTCGCTCGGCCGGAATATCAAAGCGAGCATTCTTCTTACGAATGCCATCGCCTCGACGCATCTCATTGTGGGAGCGAATAGCGGGGCTGCTAGGGCGCATCTTGTTCTTGTTGATGGACTGCTGAGGGGTCATCCACTCTTTCTGGGGAGAAGTGGGGATGGATTGGTTGCCGGCGGGGAGCGATGGGAACATGTTGCCAGGGTTTGTGAATGGTGTCGGGCCGGTCATGGGTCGCTGGAAAAGAGGGACATTGGTATCATAGTCGGCAGAGATAGCGTCAAAGGGATGAAGAGGAGTGCAAGCGCCGGAGCTGGGTCCAAAGGCCCAGTTGGCAGTAGCATAGGCGTTGTGCTGGGTTTGGTCGAGGCGCATGAAGGGGTTGTTGCTGTGCTGGTCCAGGAAAGGGTTGTTGGAAGGTACCGACTGCATGTCGACAGACTGCCAGTCCTCTGTTTTTGGCGAGAACAGAGGATGCCCAACGGCAAAGGACTCTCTACGACTGTCGGCCATGGGAGGCGATAGTTCTAAACCGGAGTCGAGTGTGTTGTGATCAAGAACGTTGTCGTCTAACACACTATTGTCTTCGTCTTCGAAGTACTTCTGTGCGTGTTGAGTATCCACGGTTAGAGAAGCTGGACGATAAAATGGTTGTTGCATTTGAAATGTTGAAGACATTGTGTAGAGTGAGTGAGGGAGTGAGTGAGAGAGAAGTTGTGGGCGGGTATATGTAAGATAGAGAGGTGGGGGAGAAGGTTAAAAGAAGAATCGGCGGAATAAAGCAAGGCTGTAAAGAGAAGAAAAAGCCAAGAAGGGAAGGATGGGATAGGATAGGCAATCTTGAAAATGGGAAAACCAAATCCAAAATGCAAAATCGAGATCAAGGTGAAGATGAGCACACAGAGGCACAGAGAGGGAAGCGAAGAGAGGTTGGGGTTTGAGGGAGGGGCGCGGCAAATAATAAAGTACCCAAGACGATAGCTACTATTGAGCTAAGGTATCATCATAATTTTTTTTCTTCCTTGCGCGCGGGAGAGTCAAACAATTGTTTGGTGCAGTGTGCAGTACAGCGGTGAAGGGCGAAACGGGTACGGGTGTGTATTTTTGGCAGCCTGCCAAGTTTTTTACGCACCCGGCAGCAGCTCACTTTCCTCACCTCAGGAGCAGGGCAGGGGGGCGTGTGTAAGGCAGGCTAGAGGCTAGAGCCTAAGGTAAGGTGAGGTGAGGTCGGGTGTAGTGAGAGGGAAAGTGAGAACCTGGAAGGGAGCCAGAAAGCCCGACCTTCCGTGCTAGGGGTGGGGTCAAGTGCCATGCCATGCCAGGCCAGCAGTAGACCCCAAGGTAGGAGCAATACAGAGTGTGACTCAAAGCTCGGTGCAAGATCGGGGGACATGGTCGTACCTCACTGGTATTGGCAATTTGCTTTGTGACCAGCAGAGGATGATGGGGATACTCTCTGTATTTCTGTATCTCCGTATCTCTCGATACAGAGGGCGCAGCAGAGGTAAAAACGTGGGGTTCTCGCGCTGAGATTGTTTCATACAGGCGCTTTCGTATTTTAGACACCAAAAAAAGATTTGACTAAATCCTTTGGATCCAATATGAGGGCGGTAAAACTATGTGATGATACGACCCAAAGCCGGAAACTTGAGCGGCCAGGGCGGGAAGGGACGGGAATGGCAACAAGCTCAGAAGCAGGTACTCAACTAGAATACCGCTAAACTGGGGAAAATTGACAAGAAAAAACAAGAGAAGCGCGCAACGGGAAGCTGGAGTTTTACCTGCAAATAAATGCAGTATAGTGCAGTAGACCCAGCCGGCGCGGCGCGGTGCAAAGGACGATGGATGACCAAGAAGAGGGCACACTTACAACAGTGGGAGAGACTTGCTGCGGGATGGTGTGGGCTAACGTCTGGTTAGGCCTTTCTTTGGTGGTACCGACGATGTTGAGATATATGATAATAGTTGCAATTGACTGAGTTCTTGAATCAGATAGTTCGTGAAGAGGCAGAGACGATATATGATTGTCAATGGAAGTTGAGTTTAAAAAACAGACTACCACTTTGGGATCAAGGCGAGGACCATCTTCGATTATATGTACTCATCCGGGGCAAACAACCGGCAATTGCGCGTGTGGAGATCTTTGGCAACGACGGCGATACCTAGTCTTGGAGAAACACGACCATGGGCAGGCAAGGCAAGGCAGGCAGGCCTTGGTCTCGACGGACTCGTAGCTCGCAGGGTCGAGCAGGGGATCTCTTAGACGGAGGATCATGAATGGGCATGACCCACTAGAGGCCCGGGCCATGAATGGGGCCGTCATCCCTCGATATGGATATTGGAGGGCTTCTCCGGATCAATAAGCATCTCGAATACTAAGCTACATAGATCTCATAGGCGCTTCATCAGGGGCGTAACTCCAGTACGGACGGTACAGTGCAGTGGCTAGACTCTCTAGTTTTATGTGAGAAGAGAATGAGGAATTGTGTTAATGAACAACAAAAGGAGCCAGTCAGTGAGCATCAGAAAGAGCACGCGTCTCGTCGATTTAGCCGTTTACGCCGTATCCAATGCCCATATGGGAATAAGAGCTCAGCGTCGCAGAAGATCTCTGTGGGTGTGGAGGCGTATGTCAGGCTTGGGGGGCCTCAATCGACCAGGCAAACTTGGGGTCCAACCAGGCTGAGAATATCTACTGGTAGTCCGATACTAACTTAACTACGCTACAGCACCATACTGCAGTGTGGTAGAAGACCAGACCAGGGCGGAATAGATTGATGATTCCTCTTCTCGGTTCCTCGCCCGTCTTCCAAATCCAAATCCACATCTATCGTCTAACAGGACCGGTCATTGGTAGTCAGTCATAATGGCGGTGATGAGTGTCGCAGTGCCCAGCCAAATCTGTAACAACGACTCCATATCAATTATCGTTGTGGTGGAAACCAGAGATACGTAACAGTCCTCGAATGGAGGACAGTACTCCGCAGAGAAGAGGGAGATTGTGACAGCTACACCACCAAAGTAATCAGATCCCCAGATGCAAACCGACTTGCCGTTTCCAACGACAGAACGAGGTTAGTCTAACACACCAGGCAGGGGGATATTCCTCATGTGTCATCCGAGCTCGGCCAGAGGTAGATTACCATGACGGCCATTCGTCCTGTCTTGTCAGCCATGGAGCCCTTGTGAACAATGGTAGCGGCGTATGCTCCTGTTAGCTTCAGATACGGGCCGTCGTCACTTGACTTCTGCTCCCTTAGTAGTTATCCTGTAGCATAGGTACAGTACAGTATGTACACCAAGTTCGATGTCCTGTTTCCCCTTAGGCCGCCATCGGTTCATGCAACGGGCGGTATTCTCGAGTGATGAGGCCATCATGGAAGCAAGGCTTTGCTATTGACTAACTATGTGATATTCCTGGCCCTTCGCGATGCCTAGATTGGAAACTTGCCCACCATCCCAGTAACCCCACGCTTCTGGGAGCCAGTAACAATCTCCAAGTGGTGTCATGGCTGGGTGCTGACTCCAGGCTTGCAAAGGGTTGACAAGCATGGGGGACAAGCCGTCCAGGTTGTTTACTACCGTGCGACAGGAAGAAGCAGCCATAGAACGAAAAGAACATGCCTTATGATTTCCTAGAGCCGCCGAGAAAAAAAAGCAAAATGCCATTACGTCTGGGGAGGCTTCAAAGCAGAAGAAACACGGCCCAACCCCTGGCAGCAAAACCACGATTAGGATTGGATCTAAGTTAGCGACGGGAAGCCATGTGCTAAATTTGATGCTCCCCGAGTTAGGTTAGATGCCTGCCTTAGATATCGACACCTCCAGTACGTACGCAGTAATGAATCTCGAGACGGTCAGAGACTCTTACTCAGACTCGCGATACCATCACATCTCATCAACAGCTTCAACAGCTAAACTCGTCTTGACAATTTCTATTAGGTCTAGCCTCGGGCACTGCTGGGCCGGCCCGGACGCCTTCGGTTGGTTGCAAGAAAAGGCTCAGCAACCTAACACTGAATTCCAAGACGTTGGGCACCAAAACACGGACGCTAGTCCTCAGATGCTTGGGCTTTATTTCTGCATCGGCCGAGGGCCACTAACATTAATGGCAAGAATCCTATTGCACGGCTTGGCAGCCTGTGGGGTAAAACCCGTACCGATGGCTGATGAAAGTGGAAGGACTTGGGCTGGGCGGGCTAGATCCGATGCCCTTGCCAGATCCAGCGAATGACTTTCCATCATACCCAGCTCTTCTTCAGTTTACAAGGCAACGGGACAAAAGACAACACAACACGAAACATCAAGACTTAGACCGCGTTCAACACCGCGTTTTCTTCAGCACCTTGCTCCATCTTCACGAGCTAGACTACATCTTCTTTTGTTCTAGCGAAGGAACCGAGACCCTTCGGCCCCAGCTATGCCAGAGTACACGCCATGGCATTATGGATTCGCCTCACAAATGAGCATCTCGCCTGGCTTCATCCCGGCGCCAGTTGTCCTGTCCACATGTCGAAAATCACCCGTCACCAGGGAAGCGAGTCCGATTGATCTCTTGCTTCATCCCACAGTACAAGCGCAAGTATGGAGAATTCGGCGATAGATCTGAGATTCCTCGGACATCACCTTAACCGAGCTGAACGCAGCAACTACTCTACGCCAAAGTTCTAAAACAGGCGTTCCATCGTGTAGGATGGTAAAGCTATTGGATCCGAGCATCATCGAATTTGTTAAGTTCCGACAAGTGCCGTTTGCTATTGCAGACAACACCACAAATCCCATCATCTTCCTGCAATAATGCCGTCCGTATCACGCCTCGAGCATTTACTATCGTCCGATTCACCTGCGGCATCGCCAATAACTCACCAGCCAAGAAAGAGATGGTTTTCTTGATCATGCACTGATGCTCCATCACAGTGGGTGGCTGGAAAGACGACTGCGACTATTAACCTGCAGCTTCTACACGCTCCCACATGTGCCCATATGCACGCCTCTACAAGCCAGATTCTAACCACTAGGCTCTTAAGCCTGAATCATGGATCCACTGTGCTTCATGGTCGCATAATGGGCCGCTCGTGGTGTTTCTCTTTTGAGCACTTTGTTTTGTCGGTGTGTTACGCGTGCGCGTCCTCTCCCTGGTTGACCAAAAAAATGTTAGGCACCTTGCTATCATGTTCCCTGCTGACTTGATCTTTGGCAGATCCTAGATGCTCTAGCGTCATCGCTTTGACTGGTGAATGGCCCAAACATCGTGAGCTCGGTCTGCATTCGGATCCATGCCCCCGAACTGAAAGACCCTTAACGCGTGAAAGAACATACCACGCGAAAGACCATGAAGCAAATTTACGTTGTCGCATCTTCCAAGCAGTACTTTTCTTATGACGTAGACATAGCACAGTGAGTCTGCTTCAAGTTTATCCAACCCTTTCTAATAACGCCCCAAGGTCAAGCTTCGTATAGGACACAATGCCCTCGAATATATGCCTCTTACGGCGGCGTTCATCGTTCCATATCAGCTGTGCGAACAATTTTGTCACAGCCGAGGACTTTCGGGTTATGTTCCGGGAGGGTCAAGTTGGGTCAACGGCCAGCGCCATCTAAAACTGCCCAACCTATCATCATATCCAATCATTTAAACAAGGCGAGAAGTCTTTGCAGCTTCATTCGCCCAAAGGGCTGAGCTTGCTTGGCCTGCGCCATCCCTAAGCTGCTCATCTAAGCAATCAAACTTGCACCCTGTGCATGCACTTTGGCCGGCTTTGGTCATCCATATCCCAAGTGGGCTATGCAACATCCGCATCGACTCGGAACCTCTCAAACCTCATGAGTGGCTCTTGAGACGTGTATCTCGGTCATCTCAAGAGCCTCATCACTTTTGTTACCGGGCAGGATCAAATGATGCAGGGTCCGCTACAACGCTGAACAGTCTTCTCATCGTCGCGCCAGGGGTGTAACTCAAGGATTCCGATATGAATCCGACATGAAAGTCACCTAGAGTCTTTGCCCAAGTACCTCGACAAGACCATTGGTGAATATCAGAGACCGCTGTTATGACTCGATAGAAGGTGCGATGTTCGGACAGACGTTACGGCCCCCACACCAACACAAGACCTCATCAGAATCGGTCATCGGTTTCAGATGCGCATGCCTTCTGTTCCCCTGGTCTAATGCTGCAACATTGAGTCAGGGCTTGGTAATTGTTGTACTATACGCCACACCAAACTCAAGATGAGAGATATGCCAATCTGAATGAGGTTTTGGCCATGACGCAGCATCACAGGGTCTTCCCACTGATTACTGCAATCCTATTTGAGATATTACTCTTCTCGACCCTTGATCCCGAGTAGTGGTGAGAATATCGTCGCCTGGAGTTCTTTTGCAGCAGGGACTGTCCCTGCTGCGCCGAGACTATCACTAATGGGTCAAACCGTTAACTACCCAAAGCAAATAATCGGATTTCCTTACAGTAACATGCGGCAACAAACAAACTCGACGACTAACGACTTGGTTTTCTCTTGCTTACTGAGAAGCGAAACGCGCCTCCCAAACATGCGGTCTGGGCATCCCTGTCTAAATTTGGGTCCGCGCTCACAGATATCTTGATAGTGAAGAGATTTCCTAGAATAGTGATCCACCACATGGAGATTGCCGCTTCCAAGCAATAACCTTCTGATCACTGAAAGCCAGCCTCGACAAGTGTCCTGCGAATTCGCAAGGCTGTGGCTGGGTGTTGCTGGAGAAGACGGATTAATTACGATACTTATGCGGGTCTGGATCTACCTATATTCCCCACCACTTATTTTCAACTTCAAAGCCCATGAGGATGATTGTATCATAGAGCCTCCGCACTACGATTCATCAAGAAGGGGTTAAGCGGTGCTCCAAAACGAAGATTCGCCGATGTCACGAAGACTTGGTAACCTGGAAACATCAACGTGGGACAGACATGTCGCAGCCGAAGATCTGTTATGACGCTCACAACATGTTGGAACAAGGAAACATAACGTTTCCTTCTGGAGGACGAAAAACCCGAGATATCTCTATAGGGACTAGTCTGGTCTTGCAAATGTAATTGGCATCCCAATCAAGTGTATTTTGCGAGGTTGGGACACCATTCACATATCAGAATGAGGACACTGAAAGCTTTGAAGTCAAAGTTTCGATACGAAGTGATACTGAGATATTCTGAAACTTTACTTTTTCCGACATGGCAGCAGGGATTCCCCAGCGTGCAAGGCTGAGTCTGAAAAATGGCAAGCCATAGTATCAGTCGGAGATCGGTCTGGATCAAGTTGTGTCTGTAGGGCAACAGTTCTGTACTATCTTTAATGTGCTTCATTGAAAACTGATCGCATTACAACATGGTGTCTCTTTAGAGCTGCCTCAGTATCAGATGTCGTGTACGAGCTCAGCCACTATCCACAAGACTGAACTTGATATGAAGATGTCATACCATTGCTGCCATCAACTTTCGTCCACCCCTGGTCATTACTTTTGGACATGGCTTGCTAATTTAAATTGCTTGAGCTTGATTTGTTTCGATTCATGACGACAATTATAATTCCTACATGAGAAGATTCAGCGGTGAAGCAAAGTTGCGAGGGTATATTTCGCCACTTATTGATAGGCAAAACTTGTCAGCCCCTCGACACTATGCCAAAATCTGTTTCTGAAACGAGTGGCGTTGAGCTGACGGCTGGGCTACGTCGTTTGAGGGAGGTGAGCTGGGGGTAACCTGGCACTGGCGGGTTGAAACGGATGACAGTTCCGAGATCAATCAATGTTTATCGCTCAGCAGGAGCTTCTTGCTTCTTCTGTGCCGAAGCAATGTCGATCTGGCATGACGGGTGCGGTTCCAAACATCAATCGAGTATATCGGACGTTTCGGGCGAGCGCTACCTTCACTCCTACCATGGACGCGGACATTGTCACCAAAACCTTGCCATATGCGAAGATTCTCGCCGTCATGCCCTTCGAGCCACTGATGGCGTTTCGTGGCATTCGCTTTGCCAAGCACGATATGGATTATGGGTAAGGGTGGCGACAATGCCGCTCGATTCGTGTCTGTTCGAGCTTTCCGGCGTACACTTACTGCGCACATAACACGGCAATAGTCGGTATCGCGAGTCCTGTCATGAGATGGATGATTAAATACTGAAGGCGAGTAGGTTAACCGTTCAGGTTTCGTCAGCTTGCGACAGCGAAGCATAGTCATTGATATGGCTGAGCCTGTGGTGGTATCGTCCGCGAATATGGTTACCCTGATAACTGGAACATTGAACACAAACCAGTTACACCGTTCGTTATAATGGACCGTAAATATTTCTGTAAGTGATCTTGAAGAGGTCGAAGCCATGGACTCGGTTTCAATGATAGCCAACCCGGCGATGATACAACGACGCCTTGTCCACCAAGGTTGACGATGATCTGTGATCGTACAACATCGAAAGATTCAGATCGCTCTCCGTCAATTCATTGTATCAAGGAGAACGTTATTGTCTTCTTTTTGGTGGATTATCGATGGCAAAGTTACCAAAATAATGTGCCGTGGTTTGTCTTGTGTTTTCGAATCTGTCCCTTTTCGTATACTACAGCATCGCTGTCTTCTGGTCACACAGAAAAGGATCTCGTCCCTCAGTTGCCGATGTGCTTCGGTAGATGTCCCCGATACAAAGTGAACCATACTATAATAGGATTCGTGGGTTACATGGACGCTCGTACTCGGTGCGCCCAGTGTATCTTTATCGCGCGCAACTCTTCTTCTGTGATCTTGAGAATGCAGATATAATACGAGACGAAAGGCGCATCGGTTCATTTTCCTGTTCTCGTACGCGTATTTGTCGACTCTTCATTTCGGAAACCGGACCGTCAGTGACAGAGGCATAGAAACCCTGAGCCCAGCTTCAACTTTCCGTGTCTGGGAACCAGAATGAGACTTGGTACCCAATCAACTCGTTCTTGATATGAAACTGGCGAGCTTCCCCGTGCTCATTCCTGCCTTTACTGCGCAAGTATGTTGCCATCGGTTGCTGGACCTCTTATATCTGTGCCCCGGTTTGGCGACATCTGTCCTCGAGGCTTGTTTGATAAAAGTTTTACACAATATCCTTGTGTTTATATCGCGGTCCCTCGAAGTGTTGGTACAGACATCTAACATTTTCTCGATAGATCGCTATCAAGAATCCTCTTATCATAAGTTCCAGTCTGCTCAACATTCCCTTCATCCCCAACACAGGCACACTCGTGTCCGAACCCGGTTATGAACCCTCTGTCGATGCGAAGTTCATCCATGGCAGCGACTTTCTACGGCTTGACCCGGACGGACAATGGGTAAAGCTTGAAGTTACAAGGGTTGCGCGTGATACCTCGGGCGCCATGATGCGATTCAGCTACAACGGCGTCGTGGATATGGAAGGTGACGAAGGGAAGGTGATCCGAGGCGATGCAAATGCTACGACGACGGGATTTGGAAATGCTTGTAAGTATGTTCTTATCGTCTACAACGTGCCTTTAGATGTGACATAGCCCATGAACTAGTTACTGATGAGACTAGTTGTGCAAATTAGATTCGAGACAGATGCGCCAGGCTTGAAGGTGTTGCAGGATAAGCTTTACGTAGGCTCCGGCAGGTTCGTGATCGAGGAAGATAAGCCTGTCATAGTGGAATACAAAATCAGCGAGGTGAGTGCAAAGTGCAACAAGGGACCCAAGACTGGCTGAGCACCGAGTGGGTGGTATACGAATTGGCTGAAGTGCCAGTCGTGTAATATATGGACAAAGATTTTGTAACATGTCCAGCAGTGAGGGGGGTTATGCCATACGGTGTTTTACGCTTTAGCCCGTATTTTCGAAATATATTCATATTTGGGCAACTAGAAACAAGCCTTACTTTGATACAAAAACTGCAAAGTCACCAGTTCCGTGTGTGCTCCCGGCCGCTGGTTGCCCTTTTTACAGTAAACTCTCCCCACGAAGCACTTTAGTCGAGGCCCCCAAAACTCCGGTCTGCAGCTCTTTGTTGCTGCAGGGATATGCTTTGTCATGTCTCCACCGTTTGTCTTATCTGTTTGATCTATCCTCTCAGAGTACAGATCCAACACATGCCTCCCAGATTGTACACAGTTGAATCTATCCATTTGATGATTACACCATCTTCCTCCGCCTCTCGTGCTACGCTACACGTTCTAGCCACGCCGTGATTCGTCCACGCTTATTGGGGAGCAGTGGAGAGCTGCAGGAGGCGTTCTCCGGCTCGGATGTTGGCATACTCGTATGCCTTGGACTCGGGAGGGAAGGTTCCATTGGCAGCCCAGAGATCGATCAGGGGCTGCATGGGCTCCAGCTCAGCGGGCTTGAGCATATCCAGGGCGGTAGCAGTCAGGACGAAATGGGAAAAACAACTGTTTAGCTGCTTCTCAAGGTTGAGGTGGTAGAAGGGCTCGGTGAAGTGAGCCCAGTAAAGGTGAGCGTAAACTCGGAACATTTGACGGAAAATCATCTGGCAGATGTCGACGAACTTGTCGGGGAAACCTGATCGCTTGCCGATATACTCGGGTTCACCGGGGCTTGAAAGCTGTGACAAAGGAGTGGTGGTGATGGATGGGTTGTGGGCGTATGAAACACCGGAGGGGTCAGTTGGGAAGATGTTGGTGTCATCAATCTTTCCAGAGATCCATCGCTGCATGAGAGTCATGTACTCGTAGGCAGGAAGCTCAACAGGCTCCCTGTTTCGGTTGAGCCAGGTGAAGGAGTGGTTGCTGGTAGGAGTAAGTATATGTGCGGTTCATGAATCAAGATGACTACTCACGCTCCAGCTGACATGCGGGGGCAGCTGGTTGCGTTACAGATGGATGTGCCATCATCTTCCTTCTCGTGCAGAACGCGCACGAAGTTCCAGAGATTACGGTAATGTTCAACGACCTGATGGGCGATCCATTCGCCTTGCTCGACGGTTTTAGGTCGTGCGCTCAATGTCATGAAATTACCCTTGACAATGTGCTTGGCGTATTGAGCGTTGAGCCACAGAGGAAGCGGTCGAGGAAGGTGATAGGATGAGATGAGTTCGTCGCCGTCCATGACACCGCTGGAGCCGTCCATGCCAATAGTCTGAGCAAGCGAAGGAGAGTTGGGCAGAGGAGGGACCTTGGGGGCCAGGCTGGCTGCAGACTGGTTTCCTTGGGTTGGCAGCTCTGGGGGAGGAGGCTGACTGGCGGTAGAACCAGTTGGACTTTTCTGGGGACCACTGCCACCCTTACCAGAGCCACCTCGGAAACGAGCGTTGCTGATGATTATCAGTGACTGGAGAATAGACAAACAAAATAGAAGGATCAAAATGAGGATAAGATCTAATATGATAATGATGAAGGTGAAGGGGAGGATGAAGATGAAGATGATGAAAGAACAAGAAGGAGGTTAGAAAGAGCCAATGTGACAGCACACTATGCTTAGATAGGCGAAATTGGTTGAAACATTACCAGGTCCCGCTCATGATGGCTGCAGAAGGCGCCGTACGTGGCGCCTTGACAAGGGAGACAAGCAAATGGTAGAAATGGTAGGGATGGTGGTATTTGAATGAGAGGCTGCTCATGATATTGGGCCCTGTCCCTCGGCGACGGAACTATCATAGAAGTGTCTTGCCAGATGACAACCTACCTCTGCAAGCAATTTTCAACAATGCTTGCAGGGCTTTAGGACGAAGCCCATAGCTTATGATGACCCTGGGAAGACATGCCTTGGATGTCGTACCAGGGAACCACATGGTAAGAGAGTTTGCTGTGTGCAGTCGACCTTGGTATATCCTTCGGTAGTTGACCTGTAACAACAGAGTGGGCAGGGTATTGGTTTGGGTTTTGAATGTATCCAGGGTAATGGACTCGCCATGTTGCACTTGTATAGGCACAGGTAGAGAGAGCATCGTGGCTGGTGAGAGGTCGGTACCTCTTCAAAGTGTCCAACAACGATGATCCATGAGGGAGGACATGGCAGCAATGGCAGACAAGCCACACGAGTTATTGATTTCAAAGGAGAGCCAAGACGGGACAAATACAGGAGAGATGATATGAACCAAAAACAAAGAGATATAAGAAGTAGAAGGTACTCACATGCCAGAGAAGAGGTTCGACATGGTTGACAGAAAGGCGGGGTGAAATCGTGAGTGAGAGGCGAAAGAGAAGGATTACCTTTTGGGGGGAGGGGGGAGTTCCCAAGCTGAGGTTAAACGAGCGAGACGTTGAATGGGTGCTTTGTCCTTGTTTCCTACTGATAGAAGCTGCGTGTCGAGTTGAGCTGAGCCGTGCTTTGTTGTTAGGATCAAGTCAAGCCAAGTCAATATCAAATCCTCAATCCACAATATCAGCAACAGGCGTGATTGAGAAAGGGGGTTTTTGAGGTGTCGGTGTCGGGGGATTAGAGGGTAGTCTAGCGGCTAAGTACCCCGTAACTTCCATGCTGTTAGCAGATGAAGCGCCACACACTAGCGCATCCAGGACAGGACCAGAATGGAACCTCCACTCTCAATGCTCTGCGACTGGCTACATGTCACCTGAAGCGCGCCATGCCTGTTTCAGAGGTTGTAAAGGGATCATTCTGCTGCATATCCGCCACTTTTTGACATTCTCCTGAGGCTGTACCTCGCTGTTACTTCTCCACTAACCTGCAACAGAGGAGTTGACAGTGGCTGTTATCCAGGCGACTAACGTTAGGTAGGTAGGTTATGTATAAAAAAAGTGGCTGTTATCCAGGCGACTAACGTTAGGTAGGTAGGTTATGTATAAAAAAAAGTGGCTGCTTACCTGTGTGGCTGGTGAGTCTCCAACCTCAGGCCTAGAAACAGCTAAACGGGTCAAAGACTCCAGTCGCGCGACTGAGCTGAACTATTACAAGCATATCATTTTGTAGCGCGGCAAACACCAACCACTTTTTCCATTCCTCTTTTCCAATTCCTTTACCCACGGTCCTGTTACACCCACAAACACATAAGCTGCACAATGTCAGACTCAGATGGGCTGATTGACCCTATCGACGAGGGAGGCGATGACCTTTTCGGCGACGAGGGCGACGACGATATTGTACCTACCAAGGAGCCAGTTGACGAGGATGATGAGCTCGCTTCTGATCCTGAAGGGGACAGCTACGCGCGGTATCGTAACGATGATGAAGACCAAGCACAATTAGAGACTAAGGAGCGTGCTGTCCAAACCGTCACAACGTACCGACACCGAGTTCCCAAGCCCAAAGATGGCGCGGTATGTGCTTTTTTGCTTCGCGCAAAACACGAGGCGCTTGCTGACGCCAATTCTTTAGCTGCGAGTCCTTCGCGTTCCCAAATTTATCAAGATAATGCCCGAAGAATACAACCCAGATACATTCCAGCCAACCGAATTCGATATTGACAATGCCAAAGCTGAGCATCCCAAACACGTCGCCCGAGTTCGAAGAGACCACAGCACCGGCGAGCTGAAAAGCAACACAAACGTCTTCCACTGGAGCGATGGATCAGTGACAATTTCTGTTGGTGGAGAGCACTACGAAATTAACAGGAAGGCGCTCGCACCACCACCAGACAAGCCCTACAACGAGGTTCAGGATGGCCACTACTACGCCGCCGCCGCCGAATTGCATAGCAACATTCTCATGACGGTTGGACATATCACAGAACAATACAACGTTCGACCCAACAAGGCTGTTGGAGACGATGCGCTATCCCGCCTTGCCGAGAGGATGGCAAGTGCTAGCAAGCCTGCGAATGCAACAGATATGATTATCAGGACTACTCGCGATCCTGAGCTCGCGAAGAAGCAGGCTGAAATGGCCGAGAAAGAGAGAATGAAGGCTCAGCGAAAACGCGAAAACGCCGAAGCCAAGATGGTTGGTGGCTTGGGTAGATCTTCTGGTCGCGGAGGAGGACTTTCCATTGGAGATCTTGAAGGAGGTCGCCGAGGTGCAGCAGGTTCTCGCAAGCGTGGTGCGCCTGGCTCAGGCAAGAACAGGAGACGACGGGATGAGGAGTCGGACGAGGATCTCGAGGATGCTGTGGGCCGGCACGAAGGCTACTCGCTCGACGATGGCTTCATTGTCAACAGTGACGATGAAGAGATGGATAGCCAAGCCGACGATGATGATGAGGAAGAACTTCTCGACGATGAGGACGAGAAGCCTCGTTCCAAGCGACAGAGGACGAGGGACCGCAGCGACGAAGAGGGTAGTGACGTCGAACAGGCAGCAGGAAGATCTCGTCGGAGGAATGTCATTGACGATGATGACGATTAGAATGGAGGTTCTTAATGGAGTTCTGGAAAAGGCAACAAAAGATTGGTTGCAGAGCAAGCAAACAAAGCATTGCTGTATAATATGATGTTCTTTTAAATTATCAATCCGACTTCTAGGGGCAGATTACCACCGGTACAACGATAGTCTGGCATAGGTACCTACAGTAGCTTTTATTTAACATAGACTTTTGGGGATCGGCAGAGAGCAAAGCTATTACATAAATCTTGACCTTGTGCCTGATCCTACATAATATCTGCAACTGGATGATCGAATACGGTAGCCTGCATTATCAGTTTCCAGCTTGAAGTTTATACTGGTCTCCCTTACATGTGGCATGTGAAGGTGGCTCAATCGCTAGGATTACATGTCTGAATTCTTGGTGATCTCATTGGCAATCACATGCCGATTTAGCGTACCGTAGGTGAACAAGGTACATTTGTTGAACGGCTGCGGGGAGCTCTACGAAACCCAACAACACCAACCTGCTTTACATATCCATCCTATGAAACAATCCTATCTCTTTATTCTAGAACTTAAGCACTCATAAGACTCCTTTCGCCGGCCCTGAGTGCCGCATACGTAGTCCATGTTGATCGCCTAGTACAAGGTACATTGGCCGCGCGTGATCTCGTCGCCGCGTTCACAACCACAGACCTGACCCAATCTCTTGCAAATGGTGCTTGTGCTTGTGATCGGCCCTCGGTAACGCGATAATGGGGGTGGTAGTCACCGTCTGGGGTGTCGTCGTGGACGTGACTAGCTTCTGGCAGAGGGTAAACTATCTCTCCTTTCCAAGGATGACACGCGCTTTGGGGTTATCGTTCCTAACTGATCATGTCCTTGCAGAAGCTTCGAACCTGGTACACGCGTAAAAGCCCTGTTGAGCTATGGCTGGACCTCTTGAGGACAGCTGAGGTCTTTGAGGACTGGGAAGAAGCCGCGCTGCATCTGGACAACCTCCTTGGTCTTGATCTATGGCACGTCTATCTTTCGTCATTGTGCAACATTCACTAACACAGCTATAGGAGGAATAATCCGGCTTCCAAATACTACGACTGGAGGCTTATTGCAGAACGTCTGGACTCCCTTGCGAGCGCACGGGAAGATGCCAACTTTCAGCAGCTCGTCAATTTGTTGAGGTCCGGTCTTGTTCGGAACCTGGGAAACATCACCTCACCCAAGCTCTACAACCGATCCTTTGCCGGCACCAAGTACCTTATAGAAGAGTACATAACTCAGATCGCTGAAGCGGTAGAGGATATTCGTGCCCTTCCTACGACCCCGTCGGCCGTACATGGCGCTGGGCCATCTTTAACGACACAGATGAAGCTGGACTGTATACACGATACAAGGCAGGCTTTCGGAAGAAGCACTCTCGTCCTCCAAGGCGGTGCCATATTTGGCATGTGTCATTTGGGCGTTGTGAAAGCTCTCTTCTTACGCGGTTTACTTCCTCGTATCATCACCGGTACAGCTACGGGCGCCTTGATCGCGGCTTTGGTTGCAATCCATACAGAAGAAGAGCTCCCAGCAGTCTTGAGTGGCGACGGTATCGACCTTTCAGCCTTTGCACCTAAGGTCGGGACTGAGAATGGTGAACTTTCGACATTTCGGGCTTTCCAGTCACGGTGGGCAACTTTACTACGGAGAATTAAACGCTTCTCCAAGGAAGGTTATTTCCTTGATGTGACTGTCTTGGAGGAGTGTGTGAGAGCTAATGTTGGCGATCTCACATTCGAGGAAGCATATAACCGAAGTAAGAGGGTATTAAACATTACGGTTGCGACGGAGGGCCAAGGGGGTGTACCGACGCTGCTCAACTATCTCACTGCGCCTAACGTGGTATGTTCTTTGGTGTCTTTGCTGATGAAACCTGCTAATACGTGGTAGTTGATCTGGACAGCTGCTGTGGCGTCGAATGCTTCATCGCCTTCGCTCTATGGTCACCGTAAGACAACGATGCTCTGTAAAGACGCGCAAGGTAACATTGTACCTTGGGCACCTGCCAATACTATCGACTTTCGCCACTGGACACATACATCGTACTCGGATCGAGATTCGCCTTTGAGGCGTATTGCTGAACTCTTCAACGTCAACCATTTTATTGTCAGTCAAGCTCGACCATATCTCATCCCCTTTATTCAGTCCGATATGCATGGGCCATCTCTAGTCGAGTCGCGGAGCAAAACCACACAAGTCTCTGCTTTTCTTGTCCGCATGGTCGGACTTGAGATCAGACACCGTCTTAGCCAACTGGATACGCTCAATCTCCTTCCAACTGGCATCCGTCGCTTCTTAGTTGATGAGCAAGTCCCAGCGGCTTCGATGGTTCTTGTGCCGGAAGTAACAGCCGGAGACTTTGTACGATTGTTGGAAACCCCGACTCGAGAGACCCTCAGCTATTGGGTTCTCAGGGGCGAACGAAGCGTGTGGCCTGCCGTGGCTGCTCTACGAATTAGGTGTGCCGTTGAGAACGAGCTCGACAGGTCCTACCAAGTGGTAAGAAAGTTCAAGGCTCCTGGACTGAGACGGAAGGGGAGCATGGCAGCCAGTATGGACGCTGAGAGGAGGGAGCGTAATGGTCAGTTTGGTACAGATGTCAGTGCAGGTTGAATAGCGTTTACCTAAAGGCGCTGGGACAAGGAAGCATTCATAAAGATTAGTCCTCTTGTTTGTTCTTTTTGGTTGGTTCTGGTTTGGTCTGTTTCGTTTCGTTCTATTTCACATTCTATATCTGTTGGGGATACGAACTGCTCAAGTGTACCTATACAACAGCACATTATAATCATGGAAGGAGTTTGGAATCGAACTTGCCTTGTACAGTTACTTTCTGTGCCACTTTCTTTCCCTTTCTCTTTCTCGACTTCAACATTGCTCTTCGCCTTTGTCAACATTTAGCTGCAAACGGAACGCGCCTACCTCTCGTCGCCGCTATGGTCATGTTATGGAGGAAGGGCCGGATTACTACGGTCAACATACACTCCTAATTCTGTTGCAGCATACTCATCTTCGTTATTCATCATCCAATTTTCCGCTCATTGTCACTTCAATAGAGCTATCGTATTGATTCATTTCCATATTCTCTATCGTTGTACGAACTACGCGTCTACATCATGGCTCCTTCCATCCAAATCACCTCCTCAAGCTACACGGAACTCGAACAACCGGACCCATTGTACGATGAAGTTTTCTATCCCTTCAGTGGCAAGTTTGGAAAGTACACCATCATCTGGCTCCATGACCAGGAAGGGAGCGTGCCAAATCTCGAGGAATTTGTCACGACGCTTACTTTCCGGGGACCAGAAAAACTAGTTGAGCGCAAGGATTTTCGTCATCGCATCCCCTATGCGTGCAACACTCTTCCTGGCTGCCTGACTTCCGAGTGGTGGAGTTTTCCTCGCGACTGCAACATGGGAGAGAAGGAGTGGGATGAGGTGATATATGCTGTATCGCGACTCGGCGCCACTATTGAAGCGGAAGCGGAGCTCGTTGGGAGAGAAAACATCATCCTCGTGGGATTTGGGCAGGGCTGTGCCGTCGGTTTGATGTACCTTTTGGAAACGGATAAACCATTAGGTGCTTTCTGCGGATATAAAGGGTATATTCCCCTTCGAAGCGACATGATGTTCATCGAAGAATTCGGTACTCATCCACAAACCTCTTTCGACTCCTTGCAAACGTAGGACTCGGACAAGGAGGTGAAAGCTGGAGAGCCAGATGCGGTTATCAAAGCTGAAGAGTCAGATACTCCGATGACAATTGGAGAAGCAGATACGCCGACGACAACTGGAGAAGTAGATACGCCAATGACAACTGAACCTCCAGAGTCCGTATCCCCTACTGAGGCCATGGTACGACAGTCTTCAAACAAACCCACAGATCAGACAGCCCAAAACTCTCAACCAGATGCTGTGGGCAACCTGTTCGACGACATGCCGCAAGAACCCAAGCTAGACCAATCATCAAAAGCCCAACTTGACAGGCTCGCATCCTATCTTCGCAGTATGCACTGGAAAGCAGAACGCATTCAAGAATCTACTGGTAAAACTAGCGTCGACACGCCAATTTTCCTGACGCATTCCATCACAGATGCTTCAAAAGATTGCTCCCAAAGCGTGGATGCGTACAAACACCTGAAAAATCTGGGGTTCACGGCCTATTTAAACATTCTGGGTTGCCAAGGCAGAGATCCCAGGAAAGAATCGGTCAACTGCTTTATCAATGGGATGGTAACCAACAAAGTCGGGCCTTGGCGTGATGCAACTTCACAGGAGCCGGGTCCTCTTCCTGTTGACGGCGAATCTGAAGTGGCATAGGAGGAGTCATATTTGGAAAGTCACCTTGCCGTCGATGATGAGTTCGAACCTTGAAGGGTTTTATAGACGGCCGTTTATATAGAAGCCAGGAGGCGAGTTCCAGCGAAGCCATGCATACTCTGAGTGCCTGAATGGTGGCGTTTATAGGTGCAAGCGTTTCTGGGCGAGTGGGCATGTCGAACGTTGCATAGCGTTAAATAACATAAGAGGTTTGCGGTAACTGACTTTCAGAGCTACAGCTTAGGTAGTAATTTGAAGCATTTTTGACAGTTGAGATTACGCTGGCCCGGATATTCAATCTTGGAAGGATAAAGAGAGAGGGCAATGAGTTCAACAGCATCTACTTAGCTATAGGCCAAGGAAAGCACTCGAGTTGGAAAATTGTAGCAGTGCCTAGCGGTGAGATATTGAGACAACTGCGTTTCTCTAAGGGGAAATGAAAACGTCATCTCACTATGCCCTTAAGAGTGAGCCACATCTCTGGATAGTTATGAGATTCGATTTGGTAGCAGTATATAAGTTTTCCCCCTTTCCCAAAACAGACTCCCTCTATCAAACAGGGCGTCAAGAAAGTGAGTCGTTTTACCTTTTGACAGGTAATGGTGAATTCTTGTCTAATGCGAAATGGGTTAGGAAGAGGCTCTGCCATGCGACAATGACACCACTTCTAAAACATAACGACACCAAGACTCGTATATAGTAGTCAGTGTGAGTACAGTAGTCTGTATGTGGCACTTTCACGATAAGGTTAGTTCTCCGCGTATCGATTATATAGGGCTGTCAGATCGAGACTGTTCTATTGTGCTTCAAGCAATGGAAGATGCCAGCGCATCAATAATCATTGCTTTTTGACGCAATGAATAAATGATATGAGTTTGGACATAGGCTAATGCACTGACCGTTCGTTCGTGAGTTCAAAAGGCCTCGCCTCACCCGCCTCCTCGGGACAGTTTTTACTATCACTCAATTCCAGTATCAAAGTAGTTCCCTTCAAACACCTTGTCTTGGCCAAGATATCACGGCTGATTCTCATTGCAGTATCACGCAGTCGGTTCGCAGCTCGTACGCGGAGCAACCTTACACTGCATTATCTCTATATCAGCGCGGAGTACCAGGAGCCTCTGACTCAATTTTCTTCTTAAACTGAAACACTCACAGCTTCATTAACATGGACATCTTCGATAATCACGAAACCAGTTCTGATTCATCTATATCCCTTGCCTCGTCTATCTTTACTCTGGACCCCGACTTTTCATCTTATGGCTCATATCTTCTCGACTCGGACGCTCCTGATGATATGGACATAGATGATGATGATGATGGTGATGACGGGCATCAGCACTATGGTCCTCCCACCTACGCGTCCCTTATGCTTGAGAATGCTACCGTCCGCTCCGATGCCGACTTCTTCTCGGCGACCGGCTGGACAACAGCAACAGTCGGTTCTTCAGTCGTCTCCACCACGGAAACGAGATGCCCCGCTCCGGCCTCCGTCCCGGCCTCAGCTGCGGCTTCGGCAGCCGATTTAACGGCGTCCAACTCCCGCCTGAATCTGCCAGCCCAGGAACCCCGGCCTTCAGACACAATGGCCGGTTCCGGTCCCGGCTCACACATGACCGGCCGTACTTCTGATGATTCCTTGTTCAACTACAACTACGGATACACCTTTGTCGTCCAAGATGATCAAGGACTCTACGGCATCGGAGCGTGGGCTGACATTGCGACGAGCCCATTTGTCGCCAAGAAGAAGCGAATCAATCCGCGACATTGATAATTTAATATTTCCCGGATTTCTTTTAGTTGTTGTTCTCCCTTGTTTTCCTTGGTCACTAAGTAGATAGACTATGCCTTGAGACAAACAGTATCAAGGAATGTCGTTGCAGTATGGGATCATCCTTGTTTGCTTTTCCCCTGCCGGCAGTTCATTTCTCCCTCCCTTTCATTTCCATTTCATCTCGTCTCGTCTTTTGCTGTCGAACGGGTGGCTGCGCGTTTCATCTACAGTATCTTCCCATTTCATTTTTCCTTTCATTGTTTTTTTTTTCATCCGAACTCATGCATGATGACGGAATGTTTCTCTCTTTCCCACTCGTGCTTTTTATGTTTCTCACGGCTTTATCCCATAAAGAAAAAGGAAGACGGGCGTTATTTGCATAATCGTTCGTTTCAAAAATCAAAGACACGGCAGACACAGCCACAAAGAATAGGAATGTTTGGCTGATGCAAGGCCCCTTGCATCAGATCAATATTTTGTCGTAGATCAGATCAGATCAATCGTACCGGGAAAGAAAGAGGAAAAAGAGAATTAAAAAAACCATTGCAAGCTTGTTCATTCTCGCTTTCCCCACGCGAGGTGATGCCCATGAAATGTAACACAGGCCGTTAACGTCACGATCAAGGAAATGATCGGCATTGACAATTCAAACCTGTTTGCTGCGCAGAGTTGTAATTAATTAAATTCCCATGACACACTGCATGCCTAGGTTCTACATAGACTGACTCTAAAAAGACGCAATGTCGGATCCTTTGTCTCAAGTACACGCGTAGCTTGTCGGCCTAGAGAAAAGTCTTCTGGACCTGGTAGCGAGAATGTAATTACCGGCGTGCGACAGGTTTCGGACAAATACCTGGGGGTTTGTGTAAATAGTAGAAAGCAAAGGCGGTGATCGATTAGCTGTGTACTGGTCAATTACTGAATGAATGAATACTGGGTCCTGTAATGAGAATGGCACAAGGTTCACATGGGATATTCCGAGGAGGCATAAAGGCGTTTCGGCGATGAACGGAGCAGGCGAGATCCGGAACCATAAAATGCGGCAATTCTTTTCTTTAATGCCGGTTGTTCTGTGTTGACTCGTGACAACAAAGATACCTCAGATGAAAGGATACCCAATGCAGAAATGTCCACTGATATCATACACTTCTATAGCAGGGAATAACCCCTACAATGATTGAAAGGTTGCATATTACCCGCCCGGCCAAGGGGTCAGTTTGCAGTAGTCGAGCCGTTGACTTGTGGTTCTGAAACAGCAATTGGCCCGCGAATGCAAGGGTTATTATGTGAGGAGATCAGACCGGGAACCTGCATAAGTGAGTGGAGTGTAAAAGAACTCGGAGTCAGATTTGAAAGACATGTAGAGAGAGATGTACCGAGTCAAGAAAAACTACCTAACCTGTCTCTTCTTCTCCAGGAGTAATTTAAAAATGACATCAGGATCTTAAATCGAAGAGTCAGAAGAGGCTTCTATGATGCAGACACACTCGGAGTCAATACGAGAACTTCAATCACTTTCCAACTCAATCTCAGCCATTTTAAAACTCTCAGCAAGGTTGGATTAGAGTAATATCCATGTCACTGATACTTCAAAGTTCACACAAGACTGTAAGATAGTAGTAAAAACAGACCGATTAAGTCTAATTGATTTCTAAATACCTGGCTCTGGCTCTCGATCCCACCCAAATAAGCCAATGCAGGCCTCATCATAGGATACAGCCGGCCGTGACGCCTCATGGGGTAACCGGAAACGAATAAACAAAGGCCATCATTAAAGTAGAATTATACACCGAAGAAAAAACTTGAATCTCATCAAACCGCTCTTCTCATCTCACGTGTGCGTGCAGAAAAATCATGCCCATAACTTAGTTAAGGTAAACCATGGCCATAGCGGCACCGGCAATGAGAGCCAGAGAAGAGGTCATGCGGGTAGCACCGCTGACAGGAACCTCAGGGACACCGGTCTCGCCAGCAGCACCAGTCTTGGTGGGAGTAGCAACGGGAGTGGTAGCGTTCTTGGCGGGAGCCTGAGTAGGGATGATGGGCTTCATGACGGTGGAGGTGGTCATCTCGACAGGCTTGGTAACACTGGCGAGGGTGGTGGCCTCAGTGGTGGCAGCAACAGTGGTCTCAGCAACAGACTTGGCAGCAGACTTGCTGGAGGGAGCGTCGTAAGAACCCTCGTAGGTGAACTGCGAGCTGTAGTTGATCTCTCCGGCAGAGTCGGTGATCTTGAAGTTGTAGGTGTCGGAGGGAAGCTGAGAAGGAGTGAAGGTGAAAGAGTCACCCTCAGCGCCGCCTATTGTACGTTAGTATGAGTGTCAGGGGCAGGCACGAATAGTTTGAAACATACTGGTCAAGGTCTTGTAGTCCTTGAGGTCATCCGAGGGTCCGTTCTGGAGGACGATGGTGCAGCCAGAGTCGCAACCGGAGAAGCGGATGGTGTAAGGCTTGCCCTCAGTGAGGTCGAACTGGGTGTTGAGGAAAGCAGGCTTAGCCATGGCCATGGTGGCGAAGGCAGCGATGGTAGCGAAAGTGTACTTCATTTTGAAGGTTGGTGGGTTGTTTGTGATTGAAAGAATGACTGAGTATTACTATCAGTCAGGTTAGTGGATGTTTCGCGTGGTAGTGTTTCAATAAAGCATGAATAGTAGCCAAGGTATGAACAATAGCGCGGTTGATGGATGTTGTGATGATGAAGTTGTATGCGAGGGGTTGAGAAGCATGAACCGACTTGATATATAAAAGCCGGCTCGGGCAGAGCGTCGATATTTCCGAGTGAATCACTAGCACTTGCTTTCACTGTCGACTAGCAGTGTCGGCAAGTGCCAACCGTTTATCCCGGTGATATCGACGGCTGCTGCCAGTGCCACTGCCCATCACTTCCAACTCCATAAAGGGAAGCTGAGAGGGTGATTGTATACTGAAGTGGTATCGACTTACATTATGTAAAGGTAAGAGGCACAACGAGGTAGCGATTGACGAGTAGACTGCGTTGATAGAGAGGAAGGAAAAGGAGGGAGAATGAAGCGACGGAGGGAGGCTTATTATAATCAATGGAACTGAGAACTAGTGACAATAGAACGGCAACAATAAAGGGGATAGGATTCTCTACTGTACAATCAAACACTACCTACGCTAATTACTCTACTCTACGGATACCAACCTAATCCCACGAGACCTTGGATCCTATCCTACCAGGCCAGGCCGGTCCAAGCCAGTGGAGTTGTATGCTCATGGGGAGGGAAGAAGGGGGGGGTGTGATCAAAGGCCAAGAAAGAGGTGTGCAGTAAGAGTGAGGCGTAGCCTCCCAAAATCTATTATCCTGTTATCCGATAGCTGGAGGCAACTGCTCTGTGCTGTGTTGTGCCCTGCTCTTTCCCTCCTACCCTACTCCTTTCCTCTCCTTCCTTCCTTCTTTCCCCCTTCGCTTCAGATTCTTTGCACTTGACCATGGTCCCTGCGTACCTTCACCCACAGAGTGGAGGTTCTACACTAAGCACCCTGCCAATAGCTTTGCATTGGCTCCCTAAATCCATGCTTTGATTGCTTGGCCCATTTCGCTACATCATTACATTCCATCCACTGGCAGGCCAGTCGCGGTCTTTCAATGCCCAAATCAGAAGGGGGTCATGTCGAATCCCTGCTAAGGAAATTAGCTATGCAGGCCTGGCGTTCAAGAGCTGCCAGCGCTATGCCCTTTGTGGCGCCCTCATCACTGCGCAGCGCAATGTTCGCTCCTCCAAGGATCTTCCAGCTCCACCTGCAGGACCAACCAACAACCTCTCGGAGTCCGGTGCCTGGCAGCCAAAGCGGGCACGCGCTCATCAATCATCATTAGTGATATGCGCCCTCGATCCATCACAATTTGACTCTCTTTGCCCGAGCCTTGGCCTTGCCCCCGACTACAGTATCTTACCTTCAATTCCTCATTATCGGCGAACGGACACCTTCTGACGTTAATCACTCAACGGGAGATTCCAGTCTGCCAGGTCATGAGTCGATCGTTGATCCATGCGTTTCTCTCTGCGTTTCCAACTCCTCAATCAATCCGGCATCAACCTCGGGCTGGTCAAGGGTTCGTTGTCAGCCTTGCCTTAGTCTGGCAACTGGTCACGGCGCGCTTCTCCGGTCTGTACCGGAGGTGGTGCACCTGTTTTCTGGGGCGAGGCCAGGCCAGGCCATTTACCTTACCCTACCTTTTCCTTGGTGATCAAAAAGCTTGACTGCTAAGCGCTTTACTGACGAAATAATACAGTCAAATTATTCGAGCCAAACCCTACTCTTTGCCTCTTTATTCTTTTGTGCTCTAAGCAGATTAGTCGAGCTTTCTGGCACCCTTTAGCCTACCCTACTGTATCCATTTAGCAGCGATAGCCGCCAAGATTTTAGGTTGACATCCTAGGCAAGCTGTCGTAAGCTTCCTAAATGCAATGCGATCCAGCAAGATAGCCGTGTCTTTGTTCTGCTATGTATTGCCTTGGTAAGCTGGGTCGTGTCGTGTCTCGTCAAGCAAGCTCTATCTTACATAGCAGTCAAACAGGTCCTCGAACAAGACATGGCCAGTTGCCATCACCTACTATCATCATGTCGGTGCATATGAGCGAAGCTTTCAACCCTTACAATCATCCTATAATACATACTAAACTATGATAGGAGGGCCAACGATAGCGGATATTAACACCCTCGTGGGTTGTGGCCAACGGTTCTCATCATCCGGGAAATTTTAGCATGTCGGCTGCTCCTAATATCGATACTTTCACCTCCACGGCGGTCTGGATGCTTGCAGCTATTGGAAACCTGGCCTACCTAGTGAGTGACCTTTCCTTATCGGGTACCACTTTAATGACATCGCCCCCCTGGCTTGTCAATAGTCCCAATCGCCAGCTTTAATCGCGTCCTTTCCCTGCAAGCACTTGGGACTATTGTAATGACTCTTGCGATTTTTTCTTGACAATGTTCATACTATAGTAGAAAGGGTGTTCTTGGCATTAGTTGCTTCGAATCAAAATCTCCGCCATTTCCCAGCGATCAGAGATTAGCGCCCACAGCGCATCATCCGCCGATAGTTTTTTTTGAAAGTGTGCCCAATGGTCTAGCGCAAATTAGTGTGAATCATTGCCCGTTGATGGCGTACGCCAGCTGCGTTGCTGTAGCTGAACATTAAGCAATAAGCAACAAAAACAGTCATGGCCATATGCGAGGCCTTCAATGGTGCATGATTACATGCCATGGAAGCATTGGCAAACAATTAGCACAGCAGGGTGGATGTACGATCGATATCATCATCGTTTCTTTCTTAACGTTTACAGGCATTCGCATTATGGTTCACGCTTCCAAGGAAGCAAGAAAAACAGACATCGCAATGCATTCCACAAGACTTGGCTTGGCTTCCGAGCCTTGATGAAGGTCAATTGCGCAACAGCATTCGTGCTATGCATTCTTTTAGCCCCCCAATCCCATATCAGAGCCTTGCCGCTGGAATAGCGTATTGCCCAGCCTTCAACAACAGCAGCATGAACCAATATGGTTTCTGGGCCCCCGCGCCCGTTTCTTGATCGACGTGTGTATTGTTGACGTTGTATCTGTGGTTTGAAAAATCGTCGGGGTGCCATAGAGTTATTCGTCGCGATCGATACGAATGTATCTCGCGTTCTCACCCACACTGAGTGGAAGGCTTGGGACACCCAGAAGAACCACAATGTGAATGGTGTAGGGCATCTATGCATCACTGTCAGTTCTTCATGGTCTGGACCGTACCGTAGCTCAATAAGTCCCTGCGATGAGCGGCTATTGCTCTCTTACAATCGCTAGTTCTACTGAGTGCGCATCGACGCAGTGCGTCCTATGCCCCTCCCACCTAGCAAATCAGAGAGCGAAGGGTGAGCGCACAGCCTTGTAAGCTGAGACAAGACAATTTTTGCTCATTCATTGTCTTGTCTCTCTTTGAGCCATCAATCTTTAGAAACACTGGTTGGCTTGCAGAGTACGTGCGGTGTAACCGTGTAAGTGAATCACGTCAAGGCACTTGAACGATGCATGGCATGACGGTTGAGCCGTCCAGGTCAGCAACACTTCCTGGTTGGTCGTGGAAACATCGAATGCAGGCATTGCACCGGTCAAAGAATACTAGGTTGGGGTCTTCAACTTTTGCCATGGACAGGCTCATGATCAGGATCAGGCCAGGCGAGGCCAGGCCGGTCCCGACATCGCATTAACTAACCACCAGCACTCCCCTTCTTGACAATCTCCTCTAACCCCACACATAACATGCAAACGTGCATTGCCGCTGGCTGGATTGGTTCGGTATGGAAACTACGGGGCCACCCTCTCCGGACTATACCGTTTCGAGCCTCCTCATGATAGCAACCGTCTTGGCTGGTACAGCTCACCATTATTAGCCAAGCTTTCACGATACTACATATCATGGGTTATCTCTGATATATCCTATTCTCTATCATGTTTTCGTCGACTCTTCCACACGTCGTACTCTCCGGCTAGGCACACGGCTGGAAAACCGACCGGGCTAAAAATGTCTTTTCGTCCTTCAGAGAGTATCATCGCCCCGGAGCCTCTTACTCAGGGTAGGTAGGATAGGATTCAAACCTTACGGAGATGGGTAACTGCTTTTAGTGCCAAGTGCGTTGAAGCTATCCGTGACCCCAGTTCGGCATTGAAGATCGGAGGAAATGCCTCATTCATGGAACGTCATGAGTGTCGATCCAAGTCCTTTGATTTCTCTGTTTGCTTTCCGTGATAAACGCCCCCATCTCGGTTGTCAACCGTCGTCAATTCAAAGTCAAACAAAACGAAATGCTCTTTGGAACTTTGCGCGGGGTCTTCCCAGCCCCCCCGGAATGGCACTGACTATTAGTCTGATCAATCACTCTACGTCTCATCTTTCAAACAAACTGTTGTTTTGACAGTGTTGTCTGAGCGCAAGTGACACCGGGTTAGCCACCCGGCCACTTGACTACGATAGACTTTTTCCCAGTGCGATACGATGCCACGCTTGCGAAAAACTTTAACAGACCTCCCTCTTAACACTATTGTTATTGTCGTCATCGTCATGTCGTGACGCACGCCCGTTGAAAGACGGCGTTGGTTTTTATTGAACTTTGAAAGGTTGGCTAGTGAAGGCTGGTGAACTGTAAATGTTTACTTACAAGATTTAAGGTTGAGATCTGAACCGAGGTGAGGATAAACCTTGTGGCCATGGGCCGCGTCGACTCAATCTGTCAATAGAGAAACACCGCTAATGAGAAAAGTAAAACTAATTGTTTATTAATTGTTGGTGCTAACGTGTAAGGGTTGGGTTTTACCTGTCACATCACGCATGAGTCGTTCAAATGGTCCGGCGCATTTTCATGAAACTCTTTCATTTCTCCAAAATTGCCATTGCCCTTTTTTCAATTAAATGTGCTCTGTACCTAAGTGGAGGTAGCGAGCTATTGCTGTTTTGCCAAGTACGTACATACTCAAAGTGTATCCTTCAAACTTCCCAAGCGTGGAAGTCGACGCTAGAAACCAACTCCCTTGAACCACACCTGTCTCGGAGACGCCGGTTCTCTGCCAGTTTGCCTCCATACCATAGCACAAACATGCCCATTCCCAAGAATCTACTGGTATGTCCGTCCATGAATCACCATCTTATCCTATCCACTCCAAAAGGCCGTGACAAGGAGAACGAGAGAGCCAGTATGCGACATAGCCGCACAAACTCCAAAATACCCCCACCTTAATGCTCAAGCAGGCGCAAGCTACCCTGCACGACGACGTTCTCGAGGATGGATCCAGGGGGAATGTCGATGGTGCTACCCTCTGTCGCGACAATGATAACAGTGCCCTTGAGTGTTACACCACGGCCGAGGTTGACAGCACCAGTGATGGTGAGGTGGTCCAGTTCCAACACCTTAGGGATGGAAGGGATTCGCTTCTGGAAGTCTGAGACCTTCTTGAAGTCACCACCGAGCTTGATCAAAGGAGCGTCACCGAAGCGAGCGGCGCTCATTTGAAGCTGACCGTGCTTCAATGTGTAGAGATCAGACTTGACGAGCATAAGATCGGAGCAGGTCTTGACGGGCAAGAATCGTCGACGGGGGACGTTGACACCGTGGGCGTTGTTGAAGTGACGGATGGCAGCACCGACAGCGGTCTCAAGCTGAACGATGGAGATATCAGACTCTCCCTTCTTATCACCGGGGATGGTCTTGCCGTTGGGGATAATTTCCATCTCGAGCTCGTCGTTCTCCACTACACGCTTGATGGCCTTGAGGTTGAGCCAGATGTTGTTGGTATTAAAGTACTTGAACTTCTTGATGGACTTGAACTCGTTAACATGCTCCTTGGGAACCTGGGCAATTTCGAGCAGGCGGACGGAGCCCTCGTAGTCGATAATGGTACCACCCTTGACATCAGCCTTGGTCTTGTTGGTCAACTCCATGATGTACTCGGCGTTGGTCTCCATCATGTGCTGGAGGATGCGGAGATCGACGACAGCGCCCAGGTTGTCGACGTTGGACAGGAAGATGATCTCGATGCCTCGCTCGAGAAGCTTGTCGAGAATGCCAGAGTTGTACAGAGACTCGAAAACGTCACCGTGACCAGGAGGGTACCACTCGTTGATGGGAGAGTCGTTGTCCTTGGGGACGGGCAGGAGAGAGTCCTTGTAAACTCGGGGGTATCGAGACTGGTTGAAGGTGAGGATGTCGACATTGTGGCCCTCGTACTTCTTGATGATGGCAGCGGTGTCGTCATTTGTGTTGAAAGAGTTCATGAGAATGAAGGGGACGTTGACGTCGTATGTGCGGTTAAGATACTCGATCTGTCGCACGGAAAGGTCGAGGAAGGACATGCCATCACGGACCTCAATGACGGACTTGGGACCGACACAACCCATGGAGGTTCCCAGACCACCGTTGAGCTTGAGGACGGCGAGCTTGTTGAGGAACTGGACAGACTCGGTGTTGGCAAGGTCCTCGTAGTCGACGACCTGGCCCTGAGCGGGAGGGGCAATGCGATCCCAGTCTCTATACTACTATCAGCAACTGTCGGATTATAATGTAACTATTCGGAGGGAGGGGATGAGCATACACGGCGTTGCCCTTGGCCTTATCGTTGAGGTATCGTCGGAACAGGGCGAAGAAGTTGTCCATCTCAGTCTCGAACAGCTACAGACGTCTGGTTAGTCTGGATTGATGCCAAAGATTCATCGTCCGAATATGAACTTGCCTTCTTCTGTTCGGGGTCCTTGACGGTCTCGGCGAGGTTGGTCAGAGAATTTCGCATCTGGGCAGCGGCAACGTTGGTCGAGGTGTTCTCGAAAGCCTGACGCATGATGAATTAGTATGATGTGGAGTAGCATTGTTGGGTTTTTCAGGCTGTTGGCGGATTTTTCTGCTGTCTTGCATTTGGTGTGTAATGGTTGGGAAGAGGATGAAGCTCGCATTGTCGTTGAAGCACCCTAATGGTCTCTCTATGAGGGAAGAGAGTGAATATACGCGCATTGCCAATGCCATTCATTCGGCAAACAGAGAATGGCTTGACGAATGCAGAGCTTGTCCATGACTACTGATGAATCTGCGTCATGCCTGGATATCGACATCACTACAGAAGCAGTTGCAGCCCACGGTTTTTCGAGGAGCGGCGGAGCTTCACCGTTGGAGAGGTAGTACAAACACCATGGCATGATGCATGTTCGCAACCTCATAAGTTCCCAAAGAGTGCTTTGTTTCACAAGACGACCAAAGAGGAGAGGAGTGAATGATGGGTTTTGGACTCACCATGTGGCTGCGTGTCTTGCCATGACGACGCTCATTGCCCTGCTCGTCGCCGTTGTTGGGCCTGAGGTGGGTAGGCAGCGCGCTCTTGATTGCACTGGCCATTGTGAAGGAAGTTGTAGAGGAGGATTAGTAACAAGAAACAAGAAAGATGGGAGCAATGGAGATGGAGATGAATAGAGAGAAGGATGAAGATGAAGAAGAAGAAGAGAGAGGAAAGAGGAGGAGTAAGTATGTTAAGGAATGAGGTAGGTAGGTAACTGTAGGAAAGGGGAGGCCAGATGCGGGGCGGTGATGCCCTGGCTTGCAGCTCTCTCGTCTGCCATGGAGGGCCATGGTGGTGGGGGTGGCGAGGGAGCTGTTCCCTGTTGGACAGAATAAGTCGGTCACTAGGTACAGAGTAACACTAGCATAAAGCTCTGTGTATCTTTTTATCTACTATAAATTTGATGAGAAAGTTGTAACGGTGACGTCGAATCTGCTTTTTTTTTTATTCTCTTCAGTTTTTTCTTTCTTCTCAATTGCAAAATAGCGTATGCTTTTGGAGTAAATGCGCCTTTTCTTTTTTGGTTAACGCTTGGTAATGGTTGAGGACTGTAGGTACCAAATAATATGAACGAGTCAAGTTGCGGTGACAACCCTTTTGACAACTGTTTACTCTACTCGGTGATACTGATCGTCTAGGTCCAGCGCTCGCTCAGCTCCCATGCTTTGTCGAGGCCAGACTATTGGCCGTTGGGGGGAATGGGAGGCTGGTAACACGTACCCGTTGTCTGGGTTAGTAGATAATAATAGCTATTATGATGGCTTGATCGATAGTGCTTCGTTTCTCCTTTTTTTTGTTAATTATTGTCCCATTTCGTATATCGAATTTATCGTAATTGTTCATTTCTCTACTCTCTAACTTCACCTTGACGGGAATTAAACCCCACCGACTCACCACTTGCACCAACGATCTCTCATCTCCATCTCTCACCTTGTGGCGGGGCCCAACCCAACCAGCCAGGAACTAGGATCCCGGATCCATTTGCCGCAACACTATTGTATATAATTAGCAGTACTGTACGGATACAGATTACAGTATCGTAGGTAGTCGCGATGATGACTGAACAGAGAAAGTCCAGAGTACAGAGTGGCTTGTGAATTCAAGATGGGTCCTTTGTCGATACAATGCTACAGAAACCAAGTGTGTGGTATCATGGCAATGGATGGCTAGTCTTGGTGCAAGTACACCACCTTTTTATCATGATATCGCTCATTGAATTGCCACTTTCTTACCCAATAGGGCAGAATGGTTCTCATGGATGTGTACAGTACATAGACGGCAAGGTAGTATCCCCAACCGACTTTTACTGTACCTACAGAATGCCCCAAGCTTTCCTTTTCAACGGTGAAGACACGGACAAGAAAGAAAAAAGGGCCAAAGCTCCCGCAGCTCTGCAATTGGTTGATTACAGCTCTGGGAATGGAGTCTAGGCCCAGTTGAAATTGGGCAAGAGTGGATGCAATAAGGTTGACCATGTTTAGTCTCGACACTACATACACTATCTCTGCATCGGTCGATCTTGGCTTGATATACAGAGTAAATGCTGTACGGGTACTTGACATAATTCCAGAGTATATATAAGAATCTGTGTAACCCACTAACATACGCCTCTCCCGCTCTGTTATCCAGTCCAAGCCAGTGAGTGAATAACAAACCGATAAGAGTCCAGCACTGTCATATGCAAGCCTTAATCATTTATTGTGTCTACCAACATCTCCACGTGGCCTTGGCAGTGGTGGATAAACAAGTCTGATGATGATGTTTGTGCCTTGCTTACCCTACATACTCGCAGACATGTCAGCGTAGATATGAGGTCAACATCTCGACTTTGCTCCGATCTCGTCGACAGCTCCTCCACTATGTAAATCATGATGATACGCAATATTGTGGTTCTTCGGACCTCCAACTCCTCTCTCTCGGTGGAGTACAGCATTATGATACCCCGCCCTGATTCCTTGATGGCAGCTGATTGTGAAATCATAAGCACCATGTGGCTTTGGTGAACTCATAATCAAAGTAGTTACATCCTAAATCAAAATCTGAATAACGAATCTTTAGAATACCTAGTATTCGAGCTACCTAACAAATTGAATCGCAGCAGATTAGACCTTATATGCAGTTACATGTGCCTGTCTGTCTTATCATGTCCCCTCATCATGACTGGTTACGGGCAACCTTGTGGAGAACAAAACAATGCATCAATCAATCAATCCAACCTCTCACGCCAGGCAATTCAGCCTCACACGAGCCTTTCTATGTGATGAAGAGAATTCCAAACAGGCAACCAGCACTATAACACATAATAACTGGTTATCTTATCTGAATTAACACCCGTCAACTTCACTTTCAACACTCTTTTAGGGTCTACCTTCGCCATACCCGAAATCGTCTCACACCGTCATTTCGTCTCATACCATCTCAGTAGTCACATCAAACTCAACTTCAGAAACCATGGGTAGCGCAGACACCCTCGCTTTCTGGAACTACAATATCCCAGAGGACCAGAGAACAGACGAGTGTCCTGACTTTCTCCTCACCACCCACGAAAAGGACAAGGGCATTCTCTCTACGCCAGACGCCGAATACCACATCTCAACCTGGGACGAGGTCCGCGAAATCATCCAGGCAAATCGTCTCGAGTTGTTTAAGCGTATACCTTCAGAACTCCGCCGCTACAAACAGTTTACATTCTACCTCAAGAAAAAGTATGGTAGTATCGCCAACTTCCTACTTGAGCATCGTCTTGGCTGGACCGCTCCTGTGAAACCGCGCGGTGCACCCTTTGAGTTTGAGGATGACTACAAGATCATATATAACGATGCTCCGTACGGTATAGATCCGAGGATCGTGCATCTTGTCGTCTGGACAAAGTTCCCTCTCGAGGAGGATCCTAAGACGGGCGACTTGACAGACAGCGCGAGGAAGGAGATTGATGATTTCGTGGCAAGGACATTTCGGGCACATGTCCCAGAAGAGAATGTAAGTCCTCTCCGTTGCTGACGTCGGTTCATTTGTGAGACTCATGAGTACAGGTCCTTTGGTTCAAGAATTGGCAGAGTCTGCAGTCGGTGAACGCCATTCAACATCTGCATGTGATGCTCTTCAACCCAGACCCCAACTTTGTTAAGAAAGTCACAAATGGAGATGTCCCTCGGGCAGGAATGGAAGTGAACAAGTAAGTATGATTTGACCTAGCGAGTTTCACCAAAAGTGTTTTGTATGCGGCGGGTTGCAAAAGGCATGCCTAAATGTTGAATAGGCCATACCCTTCCTTGATCAATGCTATCTTGCGTCATGTGCAGCATGTGCAAACTGTTGAAAGAAACTTTGGCTACTTAAAAATAACATGCCAGGTAGAACGTGACCCAAATACCTTATTCATACATCGTCGACCTTTTATTTCCCCCTTCTTTTCCTTGTGTCCAAGACAGCATTGTCCACTATCGCGACTTGCCGATCTAGCTCTTGGTATCCTTTGCATTTGCGACCTTGTTCCTAGTATCATCAAACCTCACGTCCTTGTCCTTACATTTGGATACCTCAATCTTGACGTCCTCGGTTCTGACCGTCAGCTCGACGCAAGCAGCTTCCGCAAGTGGCACAGCTGTGGGCTTCTCAAGGCCGATGCGAATGATCTCGCCGTAGAAATCATCCCGCTTTGTCCTCAACTCCCTGGCAATGTGGAAAGCCAGGCTAGCCGCCAAAGCCTCCAGAGTTTCGAATGATGATTCCGACATGGCCTGGACGAGCAGGTGTCAGTACATGGCTGATAGGTAGTCCAGCTGGAGTTTACTTACATCAACAATGATGCTCTCGATGACTGCGTAGTCATCGTGTGCTGTCTGATACTCATCGATCCGAATGTTTGTGATAACGACTTGCTTAGCGTTTCGCTCATTGCTGTTGACGCCGATGAGTGTAGGTACTCTGATTCCTTCCAGACCCAGTTCCAGGCTTCGCGCGGTGATGGCCGAGTCAACGAAGAGACAAGATCCGGAGAGTCTGATGGCACTTCCCATCAACGAGGCCTTGGGAAGAACCAGCGAAATTGATAGGCGTCGGATGAGGCCGGTATCGAGGAAAGGTTTTGTCTGCTCCTCCTCCACGCCAGTGTATTGAAAGCCGGTGAGGTCGACCCAGAGCCTGTTCAAGACATCACTCAGCGACAAAGCCGACTTTGGCAACTTTTCCAAAGTGCTGAGAATGGATTTGCTCAATAAACCATAGTGCACCGTGTCAGAGGCGACCTTGTCGTCTGATGAGGATGAGGGGAACGCATGTGTCAATGAGACCTCTGCAGATATAAGCAGAGGCTGCTGCTTTGAACCTCGACCCCAGGCATCCTTTGGTCCTTGAATTGTTGTTTGGAGGTTTCGCACGCGAACTACAGCAATAGGATCCCCTTCAGCATTGGAGAGTCGCCGCGAAGATACAAGAGGAGTTTCTTTGCCCATGGCTGATGATGTGATGTGATTTGACTCAGTTGGTTGTGAGCGAATTGGCAAAGAGTGGCTTGTAGTTAGTTTACAAGGCGGTACGACGCGATGTATAGAGCCAGTGGCCTGAGAGGCACAGCAGGTTGTTGTTGATTTGATGATGTTTTTTTTTTTTGTTGTGGTTGGTTGATTAACTAGTTGTTGACTTCTGTGTACAGTGTTATGTCATTTGCGTGACCTCTGTGTGAAGCTAGAATAGGTAACAAACAGCGGCGGGGCAAGCCTCAGCCCAAAACTATCTCGGCATCGAGCCCGACGATGGAGTAATCACCAACAATTATTGATAAATATGTATAGTTTAAGAATTAAAGCAAGAGAAAGATATCGTATGTAGTCACTGAATTTATTGCCTGGCAATCGAAGCACTGATAAATGGGTAGATGCAGTAAACACACAATACCTGGCTTTGGAACCATTTCATGACTTGCAATTTCAACCACAATCAACAACAGATTCAATAACAACCAGTCGCAAAGAAACGGCTGTATGCTCAATTTCATACCACTCATACTTACCTACTTACCTGTATTCACCTATCGCTCATACGTTGGCTTGATCAGTCTCCAGTCACGTGATGCTGTCGATGGGCATCAGCACAAGGCCAACTACCCTATATACTTCCCCTTTCTCAGACATTGATTGACATTCAATGCTCCTCACAAAACTCGACTTTTTGACGCAAATGTCACCAGTATTTCTTGGAGACCAGCATCACCTAAATTACAATAACTCGTCATCTATTATTGTTATTATTATTATTATTATTATCATCATAAATTTAAACGAAACAAGAGTGGCATCTCCAAGCCTTAGACAGTCCATCCAATATGAAATAGATTAACACGAGGCTATTGATAGATAACGGTGGTATTTCGCTGATATGAACAGGATCATTGATATCCATACAGATTTGACTAGCACAGGGCTCAAACGTCATGTCCCTCACCGTTCGATTAAACTTCTGTCGCCGATATATTACCATCTAACCGTCTTGACGGCATCCTTCCCGCGGTTCACGCAACCCTCTTCCACCTACGGTTCTCAGGAACATGTTCCCGCCCTCTTGAATTCCAGTCTAGGACCAGGGTATCAAACATGTTATGGGGCTCTCCTTTTATTTTCGCTCTTGCACCCGCACCTGGCTCGAGCGAGCCCTGTCTCGCCTCGTAAGCTGTAGCCCTGTGCTGCTCGCAAGGTTTCGAGTCACGCTCGGTCCAAGTGATCGTATGAGGAAGCTCATATGCGCTTTAAACCACGCAGCGCCGCGTGCTAAAGTTGCATTTCGACGGGGGAGCAAAGGCAAGAGAGGCATTCGGTTCCAGAAGATCGGGTTAGCTGCAATCGTTCGGAAAACTTATCTAAATAGGGCAACTGCACAAGTCTGACAATACCAACAACGTAAAGTGTTGGGGGTGATCCTCAGGGTCCGTGGTCTTAATCCACGATTGTATCGTGATTTAACCCACTATTCAAGCTGTTGCTTATCTATTTCGGTTAATAGAGCATTAGAGTCGCTAAGCTATCCGGTTGAAACACAGACGACGACAATGTCGTTGCGGTGGAGTAACAAAGCTTACTCTAGGTGTGAAGAGATGAAACGCGACGATGTGGACGAATGCTGTCACCCTTGCTTTTTTGAAAACGCGGTAAGACAGCAGTCAACTTCCAGAATTTGACGAAACGTATTATCGACCTACAGTTGTCAGTGCTGAGCCTCCAGAATATGTGACTAGAAGGCCGTATTACATGCTGGCACCCGAACCTGGCAACATCCCCTCCATCAGCCTCTGGCATCGAGTTGCATCGGACTGACTGGATGCTACCACAACGATCAATAACGAAGATCATATCGCTGCGGCTCTCTGAGCAAGCCCCCTAGGTCGCAATTTAGGCAATTTGGGCTTATATCGTCGGAAATATCCATATACAATGCAACCCGATGATACCCAGAATAACCCGGCGAACTCTCCTCAACAAGGGTCATAAGAGCTTCTTCAGAAATGTACGCATGCTCTGCTGACATCAACCTGCCATAACCGTAAATAAGCCAGGCGGAGCAAGAGCTTTCAAAGTCCTTGGCAGACCGGGCCGCGCAGAGACACGGAAAACCAACCCTTGACGATATGAGGTTAATCATCCTTCGGTTTTGCGTCGAGGTAAAGACAAGGGCTCGTCAAACTCCACAACTGAATATGTGCGTCAATTCGGGATCAGATCATCAGCCAGAATGACCAAGACAGAAAGGTCTAACTTACAGTGGGTTTGAGGACGGACCATGTCATGGGCTTCACTGTTATAATTAAATGTCAGTGCAACTTGGTTGGTTTCAGCTTTCACTGGCAACCCGTCGTTTCAGCTTCGATCATGTTTTAGCTCGGAATATTCTATTCCGCGTTCCAAATGCGACTTTAATTGCGCTTTGCTTTGTATTACTCAACTACGTACAGCAAATGCTCTCTTTATCACCAGAGGCCACAAGTTTCTGTCTAGTCGGGGGAGCGGTCCAAAACAGGATAATGCGCATGCGCACAAGCACAACCTGGACTAACTGCCGACGGGTATGAATATCATCACTCGAACCAACCCGTGGCTCGAGCTGCTGCAGACAATCCGAATCTCTGGCCCGCATATCACATTACCTTCACCTTTGCACTGTGCCGCTCCGGCTAATACATGGCATAACCTACTTCTCAAATTTCCATGATAGAAGAGGTTACAGAAGCAACAAGATGCAACAGTTTCGGGTAAGAAATGACCTTGCAACAGTGGATATAGTGAGAGTAGTATTGCATCTCTTGGATGTAAACTGGAGATAGTACGTAGGAGCCAAGACATGTTTCTTTTGCAGAAAGCCCGCTTCTTGTTGTATAACCATATCCTACCCATCAGCTGGGTCGATTGTTACGTCGGCCTTTACCCGATACTGGTGTTTGTGCTTTACATATCATACTGATGGGCCGGGGAAGCATTCCTACGAGCCAATTCAACGGTCAAACCCCTGGACATCTCCCGAATTGGGCACAACACCCACTATTTTGTGGAGGCGGGAGGAATTTCTGCAAGGGCCGGAGCAGACACGCAGGTGCAGGTGTGCGGCACATCAAACCAACACTTTGACTACTAATGCATAGGTATCATGCCACAAATGGGGCAGTAAGAGACTCCCAGTTCTTAACATTGCCAAAACAAGAGTTATTGTAGCATCTGCCGTCTTTGACAGATTTCAAGCAAGGAATATGAAACCTTTTCTTGCCATGGAGTATTTTGAATTGTCTCTTGAGAGTCTATCAGGTCCTTGGCAACGTGAAAGAAGGGTATACTGTATCAATAAGCACGTTTTATCACAGACGTCCGTGGCTATGGAAAGAGAAATGGGAGAAGATGCGCTATATATCTGGAATAGGCATCTGAGCCGTTCCCGGTTAATGGCTCGACGCCCACCCCATCACTGAAGCGCACTTACACGCAAAGAGTTCCTTTGATAGCCTAGTATGAGTCCATATTAACGTACCCTCATGATCAGAAGAGGAATGGTCTGCGATATGCGTAAGTCGTAGGGCTCACTTGTTGCATATACAGTACAGCTTCTCCACGGCCGCTAGCCAGGAACCCAGGTATCAGGATGATGAGCCGCCAGGGGATGGATCGCGGGGAAGACAAAAGTGAATGCGGAAGGCCAGTTCGATTTGGCAAGGCTGTTCGTCTTGTAAGAACTTGCGTGCTGACAGCATTGTTTTAGTACAGCGAGGGGGCATATCACGAAGTATCCATGTTGGATTCTTTGTTCCGATCGTAAATAAACCAACATAGTGATATTCCGCTTACAATTCTCCTACATGAAGCTCTATGCGGGCGATACAGTAACAGTTGCGTTTGATGATTGGTGGTTGCACCATGCCTCGGCGTCATTGTTGATGATGTCACACGAACGAACCGAAGAGTGATCGTAAACGGAAACACGACGTACCACACCATTAGCTTTGCAAATTCTACAAATCAGGTACAGCGCAAGTGGCTGACAAGATGGTGGGAAGTGTACCGCCCTGAGCATGCATCAATGGTGTACAGTACCTGCATCGATTGTACTGTACATGTAAGGCATGGTACTGCTTACTTGCTGACATTCTGAATAAATGAGGCAACTTGTTCTGTTTTTACTGGGATCACAATTCTTCAATTTCCGCTGCTGATAGTAATGATGGTAGCACTTGGCTGTGTACGGATAAATCATATATGAATTGGGAAGTTTTTTGTGATGTTGTAGTGCCGTAAGAACATGGCCTGATGTAGTGACGCAGGTGCAAGATGTAAGCTTACCAAAAGAAATAATGAAGTGACGCTGCTCGATTGCATGCATCTTGAGATCTGCCATTGGTACCCTTCTTGATGGTACCCTGAGAAAGTTTTCGTTCCCGAAAGGTGGTGAGCCTCAGGTGCTGGTAAGCGTAGGTAGTATCCGTGATATGTTTCGTTGGGTCCATGATAGTGGCCGATAATATATGCATACAACAGGTGTTAATGCTCGGTGGTACAATATTGAGATGCATTCATTTGGGGAAGTCATTTTCAACAGCGATTGGCCCCACAAAGTTGATGATAGTGGGTATACCGCAGAGTGTAAAAACAAAGACACGAATCAGAAGCTGAGATTCAATGTTGGAAGGCGTGACAAGGTGATGATATTGCTGAGTGGCAAAACCCCGAGCTAACCAACAAGAATCAAAAGCCAAGGACAAGAAGGCGGAAGGGGACCTAACCTGACAGGAGTGACAGGACAGGGGAACCGCCCATGTGTGTGACTGACCAGGAATCGACAAGGGTCTAAGAAGGACCGAAAAACCAGTCAAGGCAAAGAGACAGCTGAAGTGTTAGTGGCCCAGGGTGCCGCGTAGGCTTTTGATCTTTTCGATGGTGGCGTCCAGGATGCGTCAAATGACGAGGGTTGAAAAAGACGTTGGTACAGAATTCAATTGGAGCTCGTTTGGGATATCACTCGCCAAGGCTCGTCTTATGGACCGATTCTTTTGTCTCCATTAATCAACATTAAGATGGTATTATAGCATTCGTTTTAAACCTTGAAAGAATCGACGAGGTAGAAATTTTATGAACTATTGGTATTGACTTGTATACCACTTGCCTTGGATTAATTTAAAGACAGCTTGTCCCTGTCATACCTAGGTAGGGAAGGGGCAACTCCACCGCCTGCCCTGTAAATAAACATTTTGTGGGCAGATATCGTAGATAACTCTGGGGGAAGGAGAGGCCGGCCCACCAGATCGATGCCTGCCCGTCAATCCAGTCCAATCCCTGTGTAGTACCTGCTCATCACACCAAAAAAAAAAAAAAAAAATATTCAACGTTGATTTACCCGAGACAACGTTGACGTTACAGAATCTGTAACTATAATCACTCAATGCTCTTTGCTTATTGAATGCCATCGCCGTATTCTACTGTACTGTATCGCTCAACTCTCTTGTCCTAGTCAGGAAAATTCTGCGCATACGAGATCGGTACTTCTCCTATTGGTCGCATCGAGTTACATGTGTTGATCGGTGGGTTACACGAAGCTCAGTTGACCTTGCTTCAGTTCAGTTCAGTTCAGCTCAGCTCAGATCAGCTCGACTCCACGACAAGTCCACACTGTTATAGATTTATCTCTGCTGTATCGCTAAAGTTTGAAACCAAGCACGGTCGACTCTAAGTCCCGAGACCACCTGTAGTTGACAACCGCCGGCGGTGGTGGCTGGCTAAAACGGCTGCTAAACCCAACCAACATGGTTTTGTCTTCAGTCTGTCGAAGAATCCCCGTACGTTTAATTACGCTGGTCACTAACAAGGTTCGGCGTCGCTATGACTTCGCTTCGAGGACGTGATGTTTTGCAAAGCACACGAAACCAGACGGCTCAAAGCTCTTGAGATTGGTCGATAGACCTGAGAACCAAGAGTCACGCGGCAACGCCGTCCTCATCACATAAACCAGAAATAACAAAGCTTGGCAATCCCTTCCATCTAAGATCTTCTCTTAGATGGTGCTAATGAACGGTGGCGCCCTTTTTTGACCTCGACAGTGTCTCCGTACCTCACCAGTCAATTAAAGACTGGACTAGGAACTGGGTCAACATCCCATCGATGAGAAACTCGAGCATGGAAACATTGATGGTAGGCCTGCTCTCAAGACTCGTCATTTTGCATCCGTGCTGTCGCTTTCGATACAAGGTGTTGTTTGGTTGAGAAACCACCAATAACCACTTCTCACCAGACCTGCTTAACTAGGCACTTGTTGATAACTGACCGCTGTAGATCTACATACGACGGCCCTAGACTCACGGACCTGAGTTACTTGTATGACGGCCCAAAACATCGACATACTTGATACTTACTTTGAGTTTTAGCGTCGGCCTGTTGCCAAGATTAATGTACTCATTGTTGATAGAGGCTCAGGTTTTATTCGAAAAGCTAATCCACAGCCCTGTTGACGGAGTCAGAATCAGAAAAGAGCCAAACGACAGGGGAGTGCCGGGACGACCAAGACATGCATCGACGACCCCTGAGTCTCCGCCCCTCCACATCCAGGCACGCAGCCTTTTCGAAAAAGCTGCTGCTCCACTTGAAGACCTTCGGCTTTGTTAAACTTCGCCTGTACCCCTGGAGGTACGAGAAGTACGTCCTTTTTGGGTACTTTGGCTTACTCTGCTACAGCACCACCCCCAAAACCCTCAAGGCCAGGAACCTCTCTAGACTCTTCGCTTTCGACGGCAGCGAGGTACAGTACGGCAGAGTGGGCCTTTCCCAAGTCTGGCAACCCCTGCAACGTCACTTAGTCCTTTTCTGTTACCCGCTTGTCATCACAGTCCACTCCCCCAATGATACATCAAGCCATGATGCTCAGCAGTCTCAGCGCCTGCAACTCCTTTGACTTGGTCTCCATCAGGGCCTTATTGGTCCCTGCTCAACAACCCTGGTCCTGGCTTGCCATGCCACGCCTGATCCAGGATGCTCCGAATAGATGGACGAGATGCAGATATCTACACAAAAAGAAACTCTCTACCCGTTGCTTTGAACTCCAACATGGCAGGGGTATTTTGAGAGAGGCACAGCAGACCCTGTTGCCTCCACCCACGCTTCAAGTGCTGTACTCGATTCCCCATTGTCAGTGCTCGACGCGAGGCATTGGTCCTGGCCAAATACATAGATCTCCCCTCCATCTCCATTCATCCCATGAGCTTATATGACCCGTCTGCCCTCCTCCCCACGCGAGCGCCTCCGTCTTCGCAGGTCGTCTCATGAGTCTACGTGCTGGCTGCACTGTTAGTGTTGCTGTCACATTTGTCCGACAACTCTTGTTGTGTAATACCCTACTCATCATCATACATTTCTTTACTGTCGTACCCTTTGGTCCCCTATACGCAGTGCTAGTGCACTCTCTTCGAAACCATCTCGGCGACCCCTTCTTATCATACATTTTCGAACCGCAGTTGAGGAACGCCTGTTATGTTGTAAACGCACCTGATTCAATTCAACGTCGATGATCACATCTCTCTACTTGGAATCAAAGGATAAAGCAACATTCGATAATTGCAGACGCCTTGGGCTTGAACTATCGACGTTTTGGATCGGCACACCAAATACCTACGTTTAGTTCACCAATACTGCCTGCACATTCTTCGCCATGGCCAACACAACCTTGGGGGTCAATCTGTGCCCTCCGCCATTTTATGATTCCTCGATATTTCCTGATGATGGCGGATGTAAGCGAGCTAAACCTGGAAGATAGATTTCCTTTCTAACATGTGTAGTCATCGATGGCCGGCTTTGCAAACAGCTAGGTCGCATACAATGCTGCCTACCTTGTCCCATGACGGACTGGGTTTATCCCCAACGATTCGAGACATTAACTTCAGTCGCAAACTGGGTCTCACTTACTAGTCAGATATGTTGCGTTTTTTTGCTTGTATCATGGGCATTCCTCCCCGTTGAAAAAACCAACCGGCATTACTTGAGCATATGTCTGACATTTGCCATTCTACTTATGAATGTAAGCAATAACAACACTTACTGACGGTTCCCTGACGGGTGATTAACGTTTTAAAATATAGATGGGTTTCGTAATCCCTCTCGCAGCACAGCCAGAGCAATGCTACAATGAAATCACACCGCATAGCATGTATACCAGCAAGGTCTGTGGCGCCTCCGGTACCTTTCTATTGCTAGGAGGTTGGGCGGGTGTCATGTGGGTGTTCCTCAGGTCGGTATCACTCCACCTCCAGATTTGCTGGCAAGTTCTTGTTGGCAAGAACTTCATGATTTTCGCTCAAGCAGCTGGTTGGGGAGTTCCTGCACTAGGAATCATCTTGGCTCTCGTCTTCAGTGGTGTCTCGTTCCGCTTTGGCAAGACATGCCATATCAACCACGAGAATAGTTTGGCCGACTTTTGGATTCCCCTTCTCCTCTTCGCCGGACTGACAGTCATCATCACATTCGCTACTTTTGGCTACTGTATGAAGGTTTATTTAGCATCCTTGTCTGACAACGGAGCAGCATCCGAGGGTTCCAGCTTGCCTACTTACGCGCAGAGCGGTAAGACCATGAGCCCACGACAAGTTTATCGCCGAGTCCGTCGTGTCATTGCTCTTCAATGGCGTGGAATTGCCATTGTACTTATCATTATCGCCGACGTCATCTTCTTCTCTGTGGTTTTCGTATTTCAAGACAACGTTGTTCAGTCCGTTGCGGACGACCCCGATAAAGCAAATGTCTGGATCGAATGTCTTTATACTACAAAGGGCAAAAAGGAGGAGTGCTTTGACGAGGCATCCGGCCTAGTTATCAACGAAGCAACTGTTACAGCTGTGCTTCTCCTCTTAGCGGTATGTATCTTTGTGAACAATGCGTCGAAATGATTGCTGACAGCATCCTAGCTCAATGGTCTGTGGCTGGTCCTCTTTCTGGGACGATGGGCAATGGTTCAAGGATGGATTGACTTGATCAAACAACCCTTTGTCCAAAACAAGAAGGAATTTGTGTCAGTCGACGCACGTGTCGACGTCAAGAACCACCCACGTTCGTATGAGATGCTCTCAAGAGATTCGAGCGCAGCAGTAACACCTGTCTCTCCATTAGCGAAGTCCCCAGAAGAGGGACGAAGAACCCCAGACTACTTCGGCAGTACGGCCCGCTATCATGCGCCTGCCAGATCTTTCTCAAGCCCTAGGCCGCCAGTAGGTCATGAGGCGGATTCATATCCACTACCGATCTACAATAAAGAGATGAACCCTCTTGCTATGAACCGAACTTGACAAGAGCCGATCGGACAAGCAAAAGGCCCCAAGAGGGCAACTAATTCATACCCAATACTTACTTATAATTCACACAAAGTCTGGAATAATGCAATATTTAAGCCTTTTCAGAACCTATATCAACATACGATCGGTCGAACCCTGGTATCGCGCGATTAGCCATTACCCGCCAAGCGATTAAGACCAGCGACCGAATCCATGCCCTTATAAAGGGATGAGAGATGGCAACAACAGCAGCAACTGCATTTTCTTTGTTTGAACGTTGATGTGAAAGACAATCAACACAACTGCGAGGTGTCAGACGAGGGGGGAAAAGAGAAAGAGAAGAAAAGTCGACGAAAGCCACATGAATGTTATGTTTGACCGACCTGTTTCATGACTAGACTGGCAGAGATGTCTGGAGTATAATGATGAGTCTTTGACTCCATATTACCATGGGTGATACTATCTCAGACACGTCGTCTGCGGCTACGGGAACAGGCGAGGGTTAGCGGAGCTGCACAGTCAACAATTCCGTACATACCGGTAGACCCAAGATTTCAAGGCTGAGACAGGAACCAGGGGTAACCTAATTGGTAATGATTGGGGACAGCCGATCTGGATCAATATGCCTATGTGTTGAAACGATGCCGGAAGTTGCGGACTGAGGAAGCAATGGAGTGATAGAAGAGGCAGAGGCCAAGGACGAATCATCGTGTTCGAATTCGGGGATTTGTCAAAAATGCCAATGATCGTCATGCGTCCGACATCTCACATTTCACCCGTCGCGGACATTTTAACGCGCCAGATGATGGCATTTTCATAGCGGTCAATTACTTAATCATAAGTTACCAAGTTAGAGTACTCAATAAAGAGGAGAATTCTCTACGCAGCGCGCTGATTAGTCAATGAGTAAGCTTGAGCTCAGACGATGACGAAATTGAAGTCCCTATCCAATACCGTGTCGCGTGAGTTCACTACCAGTCTCCATCAACCACGCTCTCTTAGTCACAACGCCATGCATTCTCTTCCGGATGAGCCGGAAGATGGGACTACCTTAAAGACTTGGCGATCGGAGTGATTGATATGCCATGGTAATCATTAGTGTTGTATGACTGCGTGTGAGTTCAGTGAATAATAAATAGGCCCCCGTACAGCCGTCGTAATGCTGGCCTTTGTCTCTGTCTAATCTGATCTTGTCCAACTCTGGTCTATTTCACTACTCGTCCACTAGTAATAGCAGCTGGAGACATTGCGACTTTCTAACTTCGGCAAAATATCTGGATCGAGTTCTCAAGCACTTCAAAATCGATCAAACACGTCAAGTTGTCTCTTATTGAATTGGGGAGAGAAAGAAAACAATTGGATTTACCGAATCGTCAAACGCATGCAATAAGGCTTAGCTAGAAACGTGACTTCAGCCTCAAGTCAAAGTTAACTTTGTGATAAGCATGTGGTCGGCCCTCCGGAACCGGCCCCGCTCCCCGACGCCGCCAATGGACGACTCACGAGACCACTTACTCGGTGACTGGACAGATGTTGAACAGAATGAGACTATTGAGGAAGACAATGCACAGCAACAAGACGAAGTAGGCCATTCAGCCAGGACAACAAAACCAGCGCGACACGTTCATTTCGCCGATGATGAAAAACCAAAGACCAAGACACCATCACAAACTAGGGCACGTACACGGAAATGCAATTGCCTGTGCAGCCCTAGTAGTGTCATATTACTGGTTGCGATAATACTATTCCTCGCAGTCGGATACGTCTATCGATGGAAGGTCGAGACTGCGCTGCATCGAAGTTGGGTACCCGATGCTGCCAGCGAGCGATTCGGGCAGAACCCACTGCCTCCGCCGCAAGAGCACCTGCAGGTTACCAATTATACCCTACCTCTGCGGACACAAGGTCGGGATATCGTTGATGTCAACGGTCGTCGTTTCAAGATGGCATCGGTGAACTGGTATGGCGCGAGCGATGAGTTCTTCGTTGCCGGAGGACTGGATATTCAACATCGCGACGACATTGCAAAGACCATCAAGAAGCTTGGTTTCAACAGTGTCAGACTACCATATGCCGATGAGTTGGTTATTGAAAATCCAGTTGTTGACGAGAAGCACCTTCGCGCAAACACCGACTTGGTGGGCTTGAAAGCTCTGGATATTTTCCATGCCATCGTTAAAACTCTCACCAAAGCCGGTATTGCAGTTATCATTAACAATCACATCACCAGCGCGACCTGGTGCTGCGGTGTCAACCCTTGCGATGCGGGCTGGTCCAATGATCACCTGGGTCCTATCTGTCGCGTAAAGCAGACAGAGGAAGAATGGATCCAGCACTGGGAAACGATTATGCTACCACATATTAAGAACCCGCTTGTCATTGGTGTTGACCTGAGGAACGAAATTCGTGGTCTCTGGGGAACCATGCCGTGGTCCAAATGGGCACCGGCCGCTGAAAGATGCGGCAACCGACTTCTTCAGATGAACAGGGACTGGCTTGTTATAGTCGAGGGCACAGAATCCTCCAACGATCTGTCCAGCGTTTGCAAGCGGCCCATTCTGTTGGATGTCTCCCACCGATTAGTATACTCGGCACATGTATACGCGTGGTCCGGCTGGGGTAGCTGGGAGGGTCGATTCCTTCAGCGCAACTACAAGTCATTCGCCAAGACGATGCGACACAACTGGGCTTACATCCTCGAGAAGCAGATCGCCCCGGTGTGGGTTGGCGAGATTGGCGCCCCTGTGCAGCCATCAGTCGGCGATATAAACTATTGGCAGCATCTGACGCGGTTCCTGCAAGAGATGGATGCCGATTTCGGATACTGGGCACTCAATGCGCGAAAGCCAAAGGGGAATGCCACGGAGAGATATGGTCTATTGCAGGATGACTGGAAGACGCCAGTGCTTGATTACCGGATGAAAGATATGCTGGAGCTCATGGCGGCTTAGGACGGTGACATACTTTATGACTACCTATGAATGAAATAAGAATGGATTTAGTAGTTTGATTTGGAGGATATACCTTTATAGCGCAATGGATATCTGGACACGTACGGTTTTGTTCTTGGGTGCCTGAAGACTGAATAGTGAATTGTTGGAGTTATGGTTGATTACACCAAAAGCTGCTGTATACCCTAAACAAGCCCGAGTTTAAGTGTTAATATAATTGGATATTGTTGAAGATAACAAGTATCAAAATAAGGTTTCCGGCTACTAGTCTTACTCAATCCCGCCGTCGGACCCCAGAACGGCGACCGCCAGCACTCTAAATTTTACAATGTGCCTGCCTTCTTACCTACCTAGTCCTTAAGCTTAGGCACCTACTAATTCATCCAATCCTCAACGATATCTTTCTTTGCGCTGCCCATGACGATAAATCTACCAACTTCGGCAACTCTTTCGTAGCGTTTACTTGCAAATTACGTATTTAGGCGCTTATCAGCTGCTTATCGATAACAGTATAGGTAAACAGGAACGAAGCCGCACCGCACCCCGCGACTCTCAATTCGGCCGCTCGCATTGGACCAGCTCCTTTCCATTCAAGAAAGAACGACTGAGGCCTTGTCTTGTCCTGCGGTGGTCCTGGTTGTGTTGTACACTCAGCTTCTGCATACTAGACAACATCCCGTCGCATCGGATTAGATCAGATCAGATCATATTGTCGGTATCACCCCGCGGGGCATCAGAACTTCGGCTGCCGAGAACGTAAGAGACGAAATAAGTGAGTCAGTTTATGCCATCCTGGACTTGGCTCTCAGGTTGCTTATTTTTCGCACCGTAAAAGTTTAGGTCAACCTTTGCTGATGGCAAACCAACAACCCGACAACCGCAAATTCCAGCCAATATCCATCGGAAAATGCTATGCACAAACTGCTACTGATCGGGTAATTCTGATCCAAAACATAACCCTTGCCTGCTCTCTTGCTGACGCTGTCTGCTTTCGTAATAGTTTGGCGATGGCGCCAAAGCCGCAGTTCGTGATCGCGAGCGGCTGAACATGGGCCTGCATCCCCAGAACTCCGAAGTGCCCTTTGTTTGGCCTCCAGCTGGTAACGACTCGGACGACGAGAGGCATAGCGGATCTATATACCGATTAATACCATCCATGCAGAAGTTTAGAGGCAACCTGACTGCCCTCTCTCAAGTGTACAATGTGTGACCATACCCAGTCCTCCTCCTGGATTGTGCTCACGATACTGACGTCTTATCCTGCTAGCTCTACTTCTCTGCATACCAAGGCCGGATATTCGTTTACAGACCTCGCGCCGCCCCGAGCCAGGCACTCTCAAGCCAGCCCGATTTACAACTCAAACCTAACGCAAGTAATGTGGCCCGGTTGGTAGGAGGTGCACTCGATGAATCTAGGCCACACACGGTCAATCATATGACAACTGGATTTCTTGGGGACGAAGAAATAGTTCTTGCGTGCTACGATGACGGCGATGTGGTTGCATACTACACCAAGGACCTTGCGAAACGGACCTTCGCATGTCGTGGCACGACCGATACGTTGCACAAAACAGCCCCGAAACAATTCTTTCACGAGAACGTTGGGATATCGGCTTGGGGTCTAGCTGTACATCAAAAGTCTCGTTTGATTGCTGTTAGCTCGAACCGTCACGAGGTCGTTGTCTTTGCTCTCGCCCTGACACAGAATCCTCCAAGTCGCAGGACGAGCGCATCCCGCACGACGCTGCCAGTTATACAAACACGTACTCGAAACTGGCGAATTGTGATACGATTGCCCCCAGCCGCGGACAATATCCCCAATGTCTGTTTCATAGACGATTACCAGGGTAAAGCGCAGCGCGTCGGCGCTGTTGATGTTAAGGGAAATGCATGGCTCGCAAATATCTGGCAAGGGAATATAGGACCAATAGAGGTTCGACCGTTATCCGAGACTCTAATCAGGAGTGAGGAGTTCTATCCCGCTCCGTCTAGAGGATGGGGAATATTTGCTCTTGAAGAAGGAGATTTCTTGAAAGTCAAGACCACTGAGGAGTTATTCGGTTTGCCTTCGAATCAACTTGAAATAGTCCCAGCAGGCAACGGCCAGCCTCTGGTGAACATTAGAAATGCCCTCTCTAGAATTCCTGACAATCCTTCATTGGTCCCGCCACCTCTTGCAGCTATGCCGCCAACCATCATCCCCGTTCCAGCTGTTTGGGAACCAGGTTTGTTCCAGCCATGGTTTGCGATGCCGGATGGAACAGGACTACTAGGCAGCGATGGAAGTGATGCAGGCGAGGATGAATTTGAAGACACCGAGGAAAGTGAGGAGGAAGGTGGTACGGACGATAACTGGGAAGTCGACATGGAGGCCGCCATCGTCACGGACACCGATTGGAGCCATAACAAGTCAGCCGCCAGTCTTCCTGATAATTTGTATGCGTGGGATGCGACACTGAAACAAGAGGACTCCAAAGGGTGTCAATACGGAGATCAAGGCGCGGATGAAGATGCTAGGGACATCGCAAACCCCCCTAAACTCGACATGACATACTTCCCTCATAGCAACGCGGTGCATCCAACGCCTCGGAGCGAGCTCAAAATGATGACTTTTCTGGGGAATGGTAAATCTATTGAGCATAACCGACATCCCTTGACGCCGCATACTCACCTGGCGGATCTTGGGAAAAAGCTGTTTCTGTTAAGAACATATGAGAAAGACATTGAGCTGCGTTCATTCGCGCCATCCACGAGCGAAGACTCATCGCTAGAGTTCGGAGTTGTATGTCCAGACGTACTGACATTTGGACGATTTCGAAATCTTGGTCTGCGGGGGCATTTTCATGCAACGAGTAGGCTGAACATGATTGCTCTAGCCCCCGAACTGTCCCTCATGGCCATCGGTTCACCTACCGGACGGGTTGTGCTCATAACACTAACACGAAAAGCTTGCCCTGCCAAGCATGATGAGGGAACCTGGGAGCACGGATTCCGAGTAGAGTGGGTGCTGCCGACAGGATCTGATGAGGCCGAACATCGCAAGACCCTGCGGCCTATGCACGGGATGGCCCTGGGACCAGTTCAGGTGGATGATGATATCGGAGGTAAGGTCGGAGGTGGAGGGCCGGCGATGCCACGGCGATATCGGCTGATGCTGCACTATCGAAACCACGATATCCTGTCTTATGAGTTGACACGAGAGGAGCAAACGGGCAAACTATGCATTTTCTGAATTTGAGTCTTGTGGCTCATTGATACCCGGTGGACGCTTCCATTATGCTACGTTGGAGTTTTGGCGTTAGGGAGAATTATGATGGTGATAGCTGAAATACGTACTGCACTCCAAGTAGGTAGTAGGTATATTGCGAATAAGAGGAACAGTACATAATGGTATATTCAGCTCGGGGCAGCGAAAAACTTGGGTCTCCCAGTATGAGGGACGAAATAATTTAGTCACTTTATGCCAGCTTAGACGGGCTCTTAGGCCATCTATTTTCTGCACCATAGATTTAGGTCTCAAGATCTCTACTACGGTAGTCATTGATCATCAAGTGTCGTGGAGTAGTAGGTCTGCCGTCTATCGGGTGAAGCAGGCTCGCTGGCTAATATGACGAGTAAGAACCGGAGCGTAAGGTGGAAATTTAGTTGCCTCGGGAGTGGTGACAATTTTAAATTATTTACAGTTCTGATTTTAGCTACTTGACTTCAGGTTGAGTATGCATCCGTATCTCGGGGTTCCGGGTCGGCGGGACGAGGCAGAACCACCCCGCAAATGGTCCCGGGGAGAAGGCCAAGGCCCAAGAAAGTCTTCTAGAAGAGGAGTGAGGATAGTAAAGATAGCGACTAAAGTAGACAGAGGGAGTGCACTGTAGTGCGGGAGCTGGCAGAGTCTGGGACATGACCAAGTGCAATTTGTGTTGATTTGAAGGTTGAGCGAGTCTTGATTGGTTGAGATGCTGCAAGGGCTGATAAGAACGGAGAAAATCAATGTCTGATGAGTTTGAAAAGAGGGACTATGATTGGATGGGTTAAAACCTGGGGATGATGTTGTTCAGGCTGGACATTGAAGTCCTTGGAGTATATGGGAGACGTCATGGAGAAGACATCCCCAATGACGGAGCAGTATTGAAGAATACAGTGATTAAATTTTCATCCGAGAATGAGGCTCATGATGGGGAAATTGTCAACGATGCCCATGTCTTACTGAGCGGCCTCACCGAGATGAAAAGCTAACTTTGATCCGTGTTAAGGCCGAGTTTCTGGGCACTAAGGGGATATAAAGTGCCGGCATCAAAACTCGGAGCGGCCCCAAAATGCCTCCGAATCAACGGTACGGAACAGAGCATCCGCCCCCCGTTGTGCCGGGATGCCCCGGAATACAGGGTCAAGCTTTTACACACACACACACACACACACACACACACACGATTGATGATGTTACAGATGCAGATAGATGTAAGCTGAGTACTGTATTACTGTCCTATACCTGGTCGATTTGGGGTTACCATTGGGTTCTAAGGTCCGAGAAATAAGAAATAAAATAAGAAATTCAAGGGTATGCGTTCATTAAATGATGATTCCTTTACATTCAGCTTGATAATAATCAATGATTGAAATGATGTTTTTACATGTTTCAAAAGTACATAAAAAAGATACTTGGGCGGACGAGTATGCCCGGCTGGTTGGGAGAGACTGGGCAGGTTTAATTGGTTGATGAGCTGCGATGTGTCCATGATATTAGCAATTGACCCATGTTCTCATTAAATAACACTTTTACTCACACGAATTAAAGGTACGTACCTCAATACGGTACTGTACCGAAAAGCCACACAGCCTCCCCCCACAAAAAAACCAACGACGGCAATCAACTTGTTCTGATAAGAAAATAAAGCAAAAGCTCATCAATGCTGCTGCTGCACTGCACACTTTACATGTCCGTAATGGCTCCAGAGAATTGGAGCTAATTTAGAAACGTCACATTCTCTTATCTGGATGACGCCAGTGAGTGATTCACTGCAGTAAAACAAAGATGATGTGCACAAGAGAGTGGCGTTCTTCACGTCTAAGACTTCCATGTCAAAACAAAATGCAAGCCAAAGAAGGTTATTTTGCTTTGATTCAAAATTGAAACCCGACGACTTGGTGAATATAACTAGCATAGCCAAGAAGCTAAGCGATTTCTTTTGTGGTGGTGGTGTGGTGATCCCAGCATCTTCTTTCCTTTCTCTGGTATCTCTCGCCAAGTCTTATTATGAAGATGATCTTGATATCTTACAGAGATGCATTACAACATAGAGACAGAGCTGAAGGTAATCTATCTACCTATTCAAACTCCTCGCATAAGCCAAGGCTGGGATGCTCTGTTCAGCAGAGATTCAATTCATCCCTCGGATAACCACCCGAGGGAAAGCTGAAGCTGGAGCTGGAGTCACAGACCACCATATGCATGGAGTTTTGTGGTAGTAATGCAATCAAACGTCTTTACACATCACCCACCGTAACGGAATAATCTTTACGGTTTAGTCTACGGTACTCTACCTCGGGTATGTACAGTAGTGAAATCGGATCAACCCTACCCTCCTCTCCTTGGGTTTCCTCTCCGCATTTACAGACGACGATCAGCGACCCCGATTACAATAGTTTCCGATCAAGATGCCCGTTTTATTTTTCTGATCCACTCGTTTTAACTCTTGTGTGACAGCAGAGCAGTCTTCCATCGTCATGCGATGGCGAAAAAGTTGAATAGTACTGTCGCCTGAACCGACAACGGCGTGGCTTCACATCATTCCAAGCGCATATCACACAGCCTAGCCTACTCTCAGCGTGATTACAATGAATTGTGCTCAAATTTCGGCGTCTTGTCTATCTAGGTAGGTACGTTTATCCATGCCCCCAATCACAAAAGTTCAAGATTCACCATTTACGACCCTGCTTTCTTCCCCCGTAATCTCTGATAATCAACTTCAAACAGCAACAGCAATCTGTCAGATGAGACGAGGGTGTTGTCTACTCTTGAAACAAAAACCCCACGCTTCTATCTGTTTGATATTGCATGTCAACGGCGTGACCTAAACCAAACCCCAGGCTTAGGGAGAAAGAAATCGCGTTTAGGGTGTTTCCAGTAATTATATTTTCCTTTTTCGAGGTTTTTCTCATTCTTTTATCTCCCCCAGGTTCTGTTGATCCAATGAATTTAAGAGAATCAGGTTTTCATGCACACCCTTGCTCTTTGCTGATGCCCAAGACGACAGCCCCCATTTATAGTAGGTAGGTCGTACGGCTTATTGGTACAAATGGAGCTTTATTTATATGACAGTCTTTATTTTATTTCTGGATGTTGGTATCTATATTTATACCGAATACCTAGGTATGTACCTTACGTGAATGTTTCTATGCAGCGTACGCTTCCTTCCTTCTTTCCTCTTGAGTGATGCAATGCTGAAAAAGGATCAAGATTCTTGAAAAGGGCGTGTCTTACGGACTCTGTCCGGGAAGACAAGAGACAGGGGTGTCTCTCGATCTGGGAATCCCAGGAACCAGCCGAGAGCGGCCCTCAAAGAGGAGTCGACATAGTAGACGCCTTACCTAGCACGTACAAGCGCGTTAAAGCTAGGGTCGGTACTGTACCTGTCGCTATCTTTGTCTCTATCAATGGCTCGGTACGTACCGATAAAGATAGCATTTCATGAGTCCAACTGGTTACTACACGCTGTTTTTAGTAGGAATCAGATCAATTGCTGGCTGGTATCACAGCGACTAATTGGTGTTGTACAGCCTTGTAAAATGATGAATTCTGGTACGTACCATCGCTATCTCTGCGCTGGCTGGACTACCCATGGATTACCATGTCATACCATATCCTGACATGCCTTGCCTTGTCTCTAGCTAATCTCTATCTCCATCCCCCCCCATCCAGCTGCTATCTCTATCTATTGTCTCGAATCCAATGTCCCTCCCAAATGTATCGCGCCTCTATCTTCGGTACCAGGAAGATCTGCAACAGATTGGATTCTCCCACGCCCAGGACATCCCATCCCATCTTATGGCTTACTTTTTTCTTTTTGGCTCGTGGAGTATGGGGCCCTTCGGCATGGTTAGGATACCTTACCTTAGATACGGTAACTAGAATAGCGTGCAGTCACTCACTCACTCGCAACCCACGTCAGACAAATATATTAAAGTCTTTCCCCGTCTCAGATCCTTTCTCTCTTCTCGTCTCCATTCTCCATATTCTGTTCCGTTTTCTATTACCACTAGGTTGTTTCCATACCTTCCTAGAATTGGTGGAACTTTCCTTCCTCATCCGGTCTCTCTTATCACTTACTGCATCACACCTTCCTCGCCTGCCGACTTGAGAAGGATCTCTTTAATCTCAACGAATTTTTCATCTCTTTGACCTTGTCAACAACATTTAAACATCTTCCGAACATACGAATCGAACCCCCGACGAGACCTCATATACGATAATCCAACATGTCTTACGTTGTTCCTGGCCCTCCAAAGCCTTTCAATGGCACCAACCAAGAGCTCGGCGGTGACTCCAGTATGTTTTTACCTTGAACAACACAGAAAAACTATCGCCACGACTTCGTGATACCGCTGCAAAGCAAAGACTAACATGGTTCTCCCTCAGCCACCGAAAACCTCAACCAATGGTACCAATCCGGTGACCAGGCCTTCATCATTCTCTCAGCCTGTCTCGTCCTTATCATGGTTCCCGGTATCGCCTTTCTCTACTCCGGTCTTGCTCGAAGAAAGTCAGCTCTATCCATGCTCTGGGTCGTCATGATGTCTTTTGCCGTCATCGTCTTCCAGTGGTATTTCTGGGGTTTCTCACTCGCCTTCTCTACAACTTCCAACAACCCTTTCATCGGCGATCTAAAGCACTTCGGTCTCAGGCACGTCTGGGCTGCCCCTTCGGTCGGATCACCTCTCATCCCAGCTCTTCTATACTCCTTCTACCAGATGATGTTCTGCGCTGTAACTGGTGCTCTTACTGTTGGTGCGGTTGCCGAGCGAGGCCGCGTCGTTCCCAGCATGGTCTTCATCTTCTTCTGGGCTACTCTCGTCTACTGCCCTCTCGCATACTGGGTCTGGAACCCTAACGGCTGGGGCTTTGTTAACGGTGTTCTCGACTACGCCGGTGGTGTTCCTGTCGAGATTGGCTCTGGTATGTCCGCTCTCGCCTACTCCTGGGTTCTTGGCCGTCGAAACGAGAAGATGATGATGAATTTCCGTCCTCATAACATTTCTCTCATCACTCTCGGTACCATCTTCCTCTGGTTTGGCTGGCTCGGCTTCAATGGTGGCTCTTCCTTCGGCGCCAACCTCCGTGCTGTTATGGCTTGCTGGAACTCTTGCCTCACTGCCATGTTTGCCGCCATGACTTGGTGCATTCTCGATTTCCGTCTGGCTCGCAAGTGGTCCATGGTCGGCTGGTGCTCTGGTACCATCTCTGGTCTCGTTGCTGCTACTCCAGCTTCTGGTTTCATCGACCCTTGGGCTAGCATCATTCTTGGTGTTGTTGCTGGTGTCGCCTGTAACTTTGCCACCAAGGGTAAGTCATCTCATCAATGCATATCGTGTGACAGCAACTAACCTCATTTTACAGTCAAGTTCCTCATTCGAATTGATGACTCTCTCGATGTCTTCGCTGAGCACGGTGTCGGTGGTATGGTCGGTCTCCTCTTCAACGCTTTCTTCGCTCGCGGTTCCATCATCGGTCTCGATGGCGTTAATACTGGTACTATGGGTGGTTTCATGGATGGTAACTACGTTATCATTGGGTGGCAAATCGCTGCCATCGTTGGTGGTTCTTCCTACGCCTTCGTCATGTCCGCTATCATTGCCAAAATCATCGATTTCATCCCCGGTCTTAAGCTCCGTGCTTCCGAAGAGGCCGAACTCCTTGGTATGGATGATGACCAGCACGGAGAGTTCTCCTACGATTATGTTGAGGTTCGCCGGGACTTCCTTGCCTGGAGCCCTCATCGTGGCGAGCCTGCTGAAGATGGTGATGTCCTTGAGCCTACTCATGGCATCCAGGAACACCAGTCCATGATGAACCCCAGTGAGTCTGACGACGCCCGCAAGACTCCTTCTCTCAACACACCCGACGTCGTCGCACCTGACGCCGTGATCACCGAGAAGCATGCTTAGAGTTATTTATTGCAACCTGATCTTTGCGATTCATGTTGGCCTTGTTTGATATAGAGGGTTTTGTTTGTCACGAGAGTACTTTCTCTTTCTTTTTGTTTATCTTTGGGATACTGGGAGTAGCAGGCAATGGCGTTACGGATTGATCTAGGCATGGATGATCTTATTGTTTTTAATACCCGTCGGTAGATGTGTATGGCTCAGGAAAAGCGACACAAGTCATAAGATATGTACATATAATTGTGCAATCTGATATCACAGATAGTTACTGAATCAGATTACTTCACGTTTTCACATCTCTTGAGTACGTTGTGACCACTCCTTTATGACTACACTTGAACTGCAAGATGGTCTGTTTCTTCCATAAGGAAAATACCAACATTAAACATCGTGGCATGTCTATATCGATTGTGTACTATACCAAATTCTATAATAAGATAAATAAGAAGCCCATAACTCGATGACACCGCGACGATTTACAAAACCTAAATGATATCTCATCTCTTACATGATGGTATTCTACTTTATCGTAAATGGCTTAAGATGGTGGCGCTCCATCTGTAACTTTACCGTACGGCAACGATGGGTAATCCCCGAAGCAAGCGTGGTCGAACTGCGCCTTATCGGCCATCTTCTCCTGTACCTCAAGGAACGTGTCGAGCTCACACCAACCGTCCTTCCGGTTTGAGTCGCACTCTGGGAAACTCTTACCAAGAGGTATAGTTCGCTGGTTAAGTACAAAGTGGATGTACTTGGTCTCCTTGCCATCGATATAGCCGTCCCTGTCTGGCGAGACGGGCTGGGGAGCCTTGATGATCTCGATATCCAGACGGGCACCGAAGGGGGTAAGCTTGGAGACAACAAATTCGTGGTCGCCAGGGTACTTGTCAGTAGGAAGATCCTCAGCGAACTGGCGGAGACCAAAAGCAGTCAGGATGGAGATAATGTTGGTATCATGTGAAAAGTCAAAGTAAAGACTCTGGTTCAGAGGGAACGTCTCCGTCATGCCATCAAGAGTTGTATTGATTTGGGAGCCAGAATAGCCAAGAGTGTGGTTCTTGAGACGTGCGATGACCTCTTGCTGATAACCAAGGCCAGTTGCTCTCTATATTCATGGTTAGCAACATTTATTTCAATGGAAAGTTATACCTACGCCAATGGGACTCTGGAATCCAGCACCCGATGAAAATCCAAGATCGATTGAGTAGCCAAAGTGCTCCCACTCCTCATATGTAAAGAGGTCGCAGAATCTGCTGAAGCCGTAGGCGACGGTCTCGTAAGGGCACATGTTCTGCGCAGCCCAAACGTCTGCTGCAGTCCATGTGAAACCCTCGGTCATGTTGTTGAACCGATCAGTTGCTGTTGAGTTTGTTAAAAAAGCCAATACCACAGTGATCATTCTGGGACCGGTGACATACCATCCTTCAAGTATTTCTCATACCATGTCGCCACAGGGGTCACATAATCCGCCTTCTTCCCATTAGGACAGTTGAGATTTCCGGCAAGCGAGTTGTTGAACCCAGGGGCTTCAATAATCACTTCAATGGTAGCATTGTTGGTCCTGCTAATGTCAGTATTTTCTCAGTTACTTCGTTGAATAATGACATACCACTCGAGACCGAAGAACCCAGCCATCCAGTTCTCAGCAGACTTCAGCATACGGTCTTGTGTCTGTATAGAGTTAGTATTATTGAAATATAAGAACTATGTATAACACGACATACGGTAGTTCTGACAATGAGTTTGCTCTGGGGGTTGTACAAGCTACCATACATGTAGCTGTGCAAGACACCTGTAGCTCAATGTTAGTTTTTAAGCCGTAGTTATGGATTCATCAACACTTACCAGACTCGAAAAGCTCCTGACGGCCCCTTGGCACTAGAATAGCCTTGCCGAGTTCGTACTTCCAGTCGTTAAGAAACTCCAAGGCACCGCTAGTCTTGAGGCTGGCTGAAGCATTGGCGAGAAGTTCACCGAGGGTTGCAACATTTGCGCCAGGGGTCGGGTAACGAGCACCGTGACGGGACAGCATCTGGACCTGGACAATCTCGGCACCCGGAGGAATAGGGTATTCGTCGACGCCAAACCCGGTAGAGGGAGAGTAGGGGCTCAGGTAACCCATCATCTGGAAGATGCTTCGATTACCCTCCTTCATACCCTCAATAGGGATGGATGTCTGTAGCGGGTCGTTGGGCACAAAAGTAGCCGTGGGCTCGAAGACATGAGTCTGGGCCATGAAAGCCGGCTTGCCAGTCTCAGTCACACCGGGCCATAGGTTCGGCGAGGTCTGAAAATACTGGGGCACTCGGGGTGGGTCACCCGGACATGAACCGGAGCCGGAGCCGGAGCCGAAAGCTAAAGGAAGACTGAGGTAGAGGTTTGTAGTCATAAGAAGAACGACAAGGGCTGAGAGAAGGACCACCATATTCCGGTAGGTGCGCATTGGACCCCGCGGAACAATTGGCTGTACCGGGGGTGCTCTGTGGCCGTCATCGTGTCCATCACCCTCGTCTTGATGAACTGGCTGGTATCCTGTAGAACCAGAGGCGGCCTTTGACTTGAGTAATCCCGAAGCTGCGGCCATAATGACACGATGCTGAGACGTTTATGATGAATGCACTAAGATGCGATACGATGCGTGATATCCGCCGTGCCTGTCTCAAGATAGGCTCTCTATGACCAACATAGGTTAGGATACTGCGCTATGGGTGCGGTGCACCCCTTTGACACAGTGAAGATGACGTACTGTAGCCTTGGGTTGACAGCAGCAGCAGCAGCCCGGCAGTGAAACAAAGCTGAAATCCACGCCCTTGTAAATTGGAGTGAAAGGGCAAAAGGAGGAAAAGAAGAAAAGAAAAAAAGAAAGAAAAAAAAGAATGGGTCTGGGATGCGTCAACTCGTGATGCGACTCGATTGGGGTTGGGATTGGGGTTCGATACGGGAGGGACTGATGATGCTTCTTTCAAGATTGCAAGAGGCGTCGAAAACCAATCCCCTGCGCGTTTGAGATTGGAGAAGGGAACAGGCGACAGAGTAAGGGGAAGGTGGCCAATTGGGTTCTCAATGCGACACTGTGATATCCCTTGTAAACTCAACCCCAAGTTCAGGTGCCTTGGCCTAGCAAAGACAGGGGCTAATCCGCTGGGGCCATGATCTTCAGCTACCTCGTGATTTGTTCTAGCGTACTGTACCTGCCCGGCATAGAACCGGTGAGAACGAACGCCAGGACACCCTTTATTATCAGGTACTGTAGAGAACACTGTGCTGATATTGCGGCTCGCTTAAAGCTCTAGGCGCAACCGCCCGCCAGTGTCGCTGCCCCCGTGACCATCATGAGATAAGGCGGCTCGTGCTTCAGCCACCGTTTCGTTTCCACCTTATACGTCTCCATCTATTTTCGGCCCACCGTTTCGCGTCGTACAACAGCAGTTGTCTCTTATCTCTATTCTATTTTACTGGTCTTGCTTGTCATTTCAGCCAAGATTCTGATACATCTACAATTTCTATTCTATTTTCGTCACGTCATAATTGTGCTTGTATGTATCCAATTCATCAATCTGTTTGAACAATGGCTTCATTATAGTCACAAATGCCTCTCTATAACGCCAACGTATACTTACAAAAGTCACAGATCGTACATCGGGAATTCTCCACGGAATCCGATCCATTGCTTGATAGAGTGCATGTCTTGGGCCAAAGTGCAGTATCTCCCAATCAAACAACCATCTTGGCGGTATCTTGGAATATCCGACAGGTACGGATACCTCCCTTCGATAATCGTAAATCCCTTCACTATCTCGTCATCCACCTTGGCCTTGACCGCCATTATCTACCCACTTCAGTACAGTATAGTATCATACAGTGCAGTGGCAGAGTCCGGTTCGAAAAGGAAGGGGGAAAGAAAAAAAAAAAGAAAAGAAAAGAAAAAGGGCCCAAGCGGAAGTCTGAGAGACGGGATCGCCCACTACGTTTGTGATAACCTGCATGAGGGGCGCATACTCACAAGCTGATCCCAAAGCCTCTTCAGATAGACTACAATATAATTGGACGAGAAAAGTCTATGACGACGAGGCGAGGCAATTGCAAGATGACGATGTTACAGCAAAGTGGTACTGAGAAGAGGCTTTGCGTAAAGAAAGTGTAAAGGGTTTACGTCACACTATCATTGAAGAGCTGGATGCTTCATCAGCTCAATTAAAGCTCTAAAACCTTTCCACTACCTATACTATACTCCAAGTCTCACTTTGGCCTTCAGTGCAGATCGTTTGGTAAATCTTTCTTCATCCCCTCAGCCTACGACAGTCTCTGTCATTCACCAGAGGCAAATCGTAATCTACCATAATGGCCTTAAATGTCGAGGAATGGCAGCCTACAAGCGATGATGATAAGGCAATCAAAGAGTCTCTTGAACATATTTTGGTCAAAGGGCCCGATTCCTTCGTGAAAAAGGATACCACAGGCGCATCAGCATTTATCCTCAAGACCCAGGGGTTTTATGGTATGTCCACCATTGATTTGAGTCCCAGAAACACAGTTTACTCATAAGCTCCAAGATATCCAGCTATATGTGAAAGGTGGCATCCAATTCCCCGAATCAAATGAAAAGTTCGAGGCTTCATATCCAAAACAGGGTGTCAAGATGCTGGAAGATATTGACCCAGGAATTCATGAGGTAGGTAGACGATTCATCGTGAACTTGACCCATATCTCACGAGGATCTAGTATACACGGGATACTGTGGTTGACATTGCTCGGCACTGTCGTCATTTCTCTAACGAGGGACTTGGCTTGATGTGTGAGTGATGTGTAGTTCTTTTTGTCTAGCGTTATGGTACCCTAACTACCATTGAACAGCGATGTCAGCCCAAGGGTCAATTCGATTTGCTGATGAGGCAATGGGGTTACTGAAATACGAGACGGATATCAATTTTAAAGATCAGATTGCTGTACTTCTCGACGAAACGTACAAGGCTAAACCAAAGGATAAAAGGTTTGAGGAGGCTCTGGAAGGGGCAACTATGGCCATAGAGCAGTTAAAAGACACAGCAGACGAGAAACAAAGGGAAATCTCCAGCGTCGTCACATCACTGGTATCTGTAAGTTTACGGTCCATATAATTATGCTACTCACCTGAGAATCGCCACTAATACCCAATTTTAGTTTGTAACAGAAACAACTGAGGACGAAAAGAAAGCTACATTTCTCCAAAATCAATACTTCGATGGACCGGTGAAGGATCGACTTTCGAATCAGACTATGATAGACAAAAACGGCGCACCTGTCAGGCCGTTTAAGGAACTTCTGGACGCAGAAGTCCAACGTCTTCAACAAGAAATTGAGGAAGACATCTCCAACGCCGCGAAGGAGAGAGAAACTATGGTAAGCAATCTCAAATTCTGCAAAGCTAATAACCAGCTGACCACACGAAACCAGGACCAGCACGAGCCTAATCCAGGAGCTGGCATGGAAGGAGACATATTAGGCGTACTGTGGGACTTTTTCGCGAGCAAAAAGGCTGAGAATAAGTACAACGAGATAAAGGAGCTTGAGAAAAGCCATACTAAAGAGCAGAAGTCTCTAAGAAGGTATATAAGCATGGTAAGAACATTACTGTTACAAGTCAAGACGCTGGTTCCTCAAATGGCAAAAGCTCTCGATGCTGCCAAAAGGCTTCATGAGCTGTTCAGATCCCAATCTTCCAACTATGGAACATTGCTGGTTAAGATTGGCGGCATTCAGAAAGGAATAGATGCGGAGGCACTTAAGTGGCGTAAGGCATGGATCAACAAGAACATTGAGTATTCTGTTTCCAAACTGGAAGAGGTATGTGTATTGATTGTCATGATACTCATCACCATGGTGTTCCAGCTAATAAGGCTTCAAGATTAAAACTCTTGCCATGGAATTTGACAGAACTGCGACCTTGAAATGTTATTGAATTGAGACTTGTGCTTATAAGTATATAGAAACCAGTCTAGAAAGGTAGCCGAGGATACACAGGATAATCAGAGCAGCTGTCAGTTTCGTCCGTCTGAGTCAGAAGGGCTATATACAATTATCGTACAGACAAAACAAGACAATAACCATCATATGATAATTTACAGACTACAAGGCTCGGTAGAATATAAATGAGCTTCCAAGCTAGTTGTTAATCCCAGTAGTATCTACCTATATAAAAGTATAACAGCTATATACTAAGTGCCTATTAACAAGGCTTAAAACTCTAACTTTAGCTATGTGGTTATTTTAGTTTATAAACCCTGACACGCTATAGCCACGAGATTGATATAGACCGAATATAATCTTATAAACTTAGCTTAACTCTGGGACCATATACAAGGGTATACACCCTCCCGTTCCGGAATACCTGTAGATACTCACTTGGCAGCTGTATGTTAGTTATCTGTTATTTTAACCTCTGCAAGGGAGCTGCGCTTGAAGAAATGTATCTCTCTCTCCATGACGCGGCAGACAGCTTATGCTGGCAGTTTACATATATTAGAATATGTGGCACGTTCTTTTCTGATTGGAGACTCGAGAAACTGCGTTGCATTTGCAGGGTATGGTTCAACCAACACAAGTGGGGATGCCAAAGCATGCGGGGCTATCATGAACTTATCAAAAGCAGACCGCATCCTGATATTCCTGACGTTTCAACTCTTCTTCTTGCCCTTTCAAGCTACGAATCCTTCGTGCATATAATCCCATCTCATCATGACTAGTGAGCCATTACAAGAAGTTGATAGTCAGCCGGCTGTCTCTGATAACTCTGGTCCCCCGGTATACACAGCACAACCAGGTGATGAATTAGAGGTTGACGTGAGTTATTTATCCTTTCCTCGACCTGATTTACCTCTAGAGATAACTTATAACTCAGCAGGATGCGCCCGACGTTGATTCTGTCTTGAATTCCTTGTTAGTATGATATTACGCTTGCAACATCGTCACAATCTAACGAATCTCAATTAAAGAACTGGGACTTCTAGTTATTTGACGTCTCTGAAGTCAAGCATTTACAACTACCGGTATGAAATATTGGGCTGTGATTGTGGCTAGATAAGGTCTTAATCCAAGGCACTGATTGCTTGTAGATTCGAAGTGAGTACTTTAATAAGCCTACAACGATGGCCCTCTCATTGACGAACTCTAGAACGGACGTCGCTACCATGCATTCCGAGAGGGTACCTATCTCTTGGTGCGTTTTCCAGAGCCCCTAGACAAATACTCTATCTAAGCATCTCTTGACTAGCCGAACGATGAAGACGAGCAAGAACGAATGGATCTTGCCCATCATGTATACAGCCTCCTCCTTGGAGGCAAACTTCACCTTGCTCCAGTTAGTCCGAATGCCCAACGAGTGCTTGACCTAGGTACTGGTACCGGCATATGGGCAATTGATTTTGCAGAGTTAGTCTTTTAATGAATTTGGGAATGACTAGCCCATGCTAACCTATTAATCACAAACAGCGACCATCCGTCGTCAGAGGTCATCGGGAATGACCTCAGCCCCATCCAACCCGAATGGTATTAGAATAGCTCCTCGGTGTAGTGGTTAATTGACAGATGTTAGGAACCCACCCAATTGCACGTTCGAGGTCGACGACTTTGAAGACGAATGGCTATACCAAGTAGGGTTCGACTTCATCCACGGGCGGGAGCTAGAAGGGTGTATAGCCGACCGAGATCGTCTACTGCGGCAGGCGTTCCAACATCTAAACCCAAGTGGCTACTTCGAAATACAGGGAGTCGATGCAATCCTCTTATCCGATGATGGGACAATCGAACAAGCACCTAACGCTCAGCTCTGGATGAAGAGCCTACGTGAAGCCTGTGCCAAGTTTGGCAAACGTGCCGACGGAGCGTCTGAGTGGAAGGGAAGAATGAACAAAGCAGGATTTGTCGATGTTCATCAAGCAGTCCGCAAGGTTTGTGTCTTTGATTAAGCTCGTCCAGACAGGCCCCCATACTTACAACACCAGTTGCCCATTGGGCCGTGGCCCAAGAATCCCACACTCAAAGAGCTTGGAAAGTATCAGATTATTCAAGAGCTCAAGGTTGTTGAATCCTACACACCAAAGCTTTTTGAACATGCACTTGGCTGGAACATGCACGAGATTCAGGTGTTAATGGCTAAGGTTAAGCAGGAGCTAAGAAATCCCTCTATTCATCTTTATCTCCCTGTTACTATCAGCTGGGGAAGAAAGGCATGAGTCAACCTAGGTCCCTTATGGAAACTCGCGCGTCGTGGTTATTACCGTCAACATCTTCGGCTTTCATACAGGATAACTTGTCCTAGGAGCTTTTAAAACCGGCGGCCAGCTTCTTATGGAGGATAATAACGTAATAGACTTTCTCTTTATAAAGAAATGCTACGAGAGCTTTAAGTCTTTACGCAGGTCACTGAGCTTTCTCCGAATATGGATTGATTGATACGGTAAACTAAGAGCTGGGTAAATTTGTCGATAATTAATATTCTATACTATTTAAATAAGTCTCTGTCTGGCTTCATAGAAAGCATTCTCCTTGTATATACAGCTTCAATAAGTCGGAATGATCCCCTTTTATTTGCATTTCATTCTACACAGGAGGTTTGAATGTAAAAACCCCGATCCGGCGAAACCTGGTCTCATCTTGTGTAACAAGTAAAATACCCGAAGGTCCACTGCCGCGTTCTCTTTCAAAAAGGCCAATTCGAAGACAATATACTCTGTAACCTCTGATTCTTTCTTCCAGTACGACATCCCCAAGTCAAGTAAAGTTTGTGCTAATTTGAGGAGCAATTTAATTTCGGCCATTGTACGATCGAACCAGTCGATCTGCACAACAAGGTTGGCCCAGGACCAGGTAGGCGCAACATATTCAGTGGGCTGCTTCAGCTGTCTGTGCGGCTGCGCTAACGTCTATAAGAGAGCCCCAGGAAGATGCGAAAGCCAGATTCCAGCCAGGTAAGAGTCATCGACATTTCGTGATCAGGTCTCAGCGACTCCCGAAATAGCTGGAAGTTTATCAAGCATACGTGTTAGCTCTCGTTTAGTGTATTGTTCGACGATATTCATCCAATCCTTGCAGGACCTATTGCTCTTGTGGAGGCCCTGGAACATACGATTTGAGACTTCGAATGATACAAGACAGTTCAAGGGGAGACATGCATCACCCTGCCGAAATCCGGCGCCTCCACGAATGTCCAGTGCAAGCCAGCATTTGTGAACTAACGTCTGGGGTAGTGGAGATACTGAGATACCATTTTCCAAGACAAGTTCAGTATCAGCGTTAGTTGAAGCTGCTGATTACCTCTCCAACAATATGACAAGGCCGTGTACAGTTCAATTTTGTCAAGCTCTCTTTCCTTCGACGTATGTTGTAGCTGCACATAATGGAAACTATTAGGTAAGGGGACGTTTCTCAGTAGTCTCGGGGGTGTAAAAGAAGAATCCACATGTTGACATCAGTGACTCGCTGATCATAACGCTGGCTTCTGCCATACCAGATGCGGTACCTCGCCTTAAGCACTAAAAGCCCGGGACATCATAATGGAGAAGCCCAAATAATTCAGGATTCTAACAAACAAGTCCACAACTGCAGTATAAGAAGCATTGTCTACATACTCATTTGGTTGAACCAGTACTATCATCCTGTACTACATGGCGCCACCAGAAGAGGTGGTGTTCAAGTGCCATCAGGATATTGGAAGGATAAGAGAGGACTGGTAAATGAACGATGCGAGGACTGACAGATAAATATAGCTGGGAACCGAATATTGATAATCAGTGAATTAATTACTGTACTCTCACTAGTTACATATGGTGATCACGTCACTGATAACTATGTTTCCAGCCCGGAAAAGATCTTTTACAGCTAGCTAAGCTATGGTAATAAATACAAAATAAAAGGAAAAGCTTTCTTATCGTATACATCGAGATCGTTGTCTTCATCCAGAAAGCTAGTGAATGAGAAACTGTCAAACACCACGTCCTGCGTGAAACTTGCCAGTCCCTCACAACTGGCCTCGAATCAATCGCGAGTGAATCTCTATCTCAAGTCCCCGTCACGGAAGCTTAGACACGGGGGGCGACGTCGCGAGCGTGGCGGCGGACGTAAGGTGCAGAGTTGCAGCCAGCATCGTTGTTAGCCTGGGGAGGCTGCTGGTTCTGGTTCTGGGACTGAGCAGCAGGGGCGGAAGAAGCGCCACCAGCAACCTCCTTGACGACATCACCAGAAGCACCGTCAGCGGTACCACGGATGGTACCACCGGGAATGACATCGGGGCCGGGAATAACGTCGTAGGCAGTAGCAGAACCCCAGAGGGAGAAGTTGACAGCGGGATCGTCCTGCTTGTAGACGCCGGGGATCTTGACGGAGGTACCGGGGATGCTGGAGGCGCTGTTGCCAGAAACCTCAAGCTGGGCGCAGGCGTAGTAGAACTCAGCCTCACCACCGTGGGCACCGTGGAGACCGATGTGCTCGCCACGGACGAGGTACTGACCGTCGGGAAGGGTAGAGGGGATCTTGAAGTGAACAGAGTCCTCGTCCCACGAGCACCAAGAGGTGCTACGGAGCTGCTCAGGGCTACCAGACTTGCAGAGAAGAGCCTGGTGAATCTTGTACCAGTCAAGGTTGGAAGGGTCAGCGGTCTTAGCATCATCAACCTTGGCAGCGTAGACCTGGATGGGACCGGGGTGCTGCATGCCAGTACCGCCAAAAGCCTGCTTGAGACCAATCTCGTCGCCAGCCTTGACCTTGAAGACGTTGGGGGAGGGAGTGCTGCCCTTGTTGCAGGTGAAGTCCTTGTCGTTGGGAGAGATAGAGCCGTCGGGGATGTTCTTGAACTTGGTGGGCATGTATCCGTTCTGGTGCTTGCGGATGTACTCGTTGTCGGTGCCCTCCTGCTGACCGCCGAGGGTGAGCTTGTCGAAGGTGTAGTGGGCGCTGACGGCGGAGGCGAGGCCGAGAAGAGCGGAAACGTAGGTGGTGGTCTTCATTTTGACGGTGTTGAAGTGAGAAAGAGTGATGTTTGATCGCAAGCGATGTAGATAACGATAGTGAGTTGGTAAGAAAGAATGAAGAGAGACTAGCTCTGTGAAACGAATGAAATGGGCTGATTGTGGGATGGATGATTCGAAAACCTCAGAGCGAGGTCTTTGATGGTATTTATATCGCGTCCACCTCTTATCTGTCGATGAGGCATGTATCCCAAAAGGTTTCTTGCTCCCTAATTAGCGCCCACCGTCCCGTATCCTATCCCAGCATCTTTCTCGTCTCAAGCTCCCCCCCGCAATCCTACCATAACGGTGCCAGGGCAGAGTTCTCTCAGCTTCCAAAGAACGTACCCATTTGTTTGTTCTGAACCCATTTCCCACTTTTGGGTCCTGTTTCAAGGGCATTGGGCAGCTAGGCAGCCTCTAATTTTCTCTGAGTAACAGCGTAGATCCCTGTCACTTCTGGTTTCATCGCGTTTCAACAGCAGCCGTTTTTAAAAACTTGCCAATTAAAGCCTTGCACGTACTAGGGGTTCGGAGAATTTTACCGCTCGTATTCTTTATTACCCATCATTTTTGCTGTTCTTAAACAACGGTGAGAGCGGTAGATGTTTGTCGCTATACCAAGCACGTTTTTGTACGCTGCTGAGGTTAATCTGTATGTATATAATAGCTCACTGGTAATTGACAGCTGTAGAAGTATGCATAAGATGCTAGAGTTTGCACTAGCAACTTAACCATAGTTACTTTATCTGAGGATTGACGTTTCGCCTAACTGCCAAAGAATAATGATTGGTGATTGATGGACCGATTTCCTTTTCCGCTTCCACAATTCTCCCGCGTTTCAGCTGGGCTTGGCGTAATTCGTTCAGCTGTGGCTCTTGCCCCTGAACCGCGACCAGCACCGTATTTGGCTTAGAGTCTGGTCTGACAGCTCCATACCACACGGTTGATTGGCTGAGCACAGATCCTAGACAGGGGCAAGATGTTTTAAGGTCTGGGGATGTCTTAACAGAACAAACACTCGGTCAGAGCTATTTCTATGACACTCATGAGAGGTGACGCCAACTGAAGAATGGGAGAAAGCAATAGCTTATGCAACTAGCTCGTCGGGTTAAAGCTCTACAGTCAAGATACTTAATTGAGTGTAAGAATAATTCATTCTACACACCAGCACTACTATCGTACGAACAGCTCCTTGTCGCTGCCCCATCTGCCCCAATCCGCTAGTTACAGAGCCACTTCTTTAACAAATCATATCATTGCCACCGTAATTCCATGCAGTGATGCGCAAAAGACCCTTTTGCGATGTTTCGAGGCGACGGGACTATCACACAGATCCCTCCAGCAGCTCGATTTATGTTACGATCGCGGGTATATCATTTACCAGATTATGGCTGGTATGTCACTCAGCTGAGATACTTGAGTAAGGTTCAGATATAACCATGATCCAGGGTGGTGCTGAGGACTGTATTTTGGGACACTACGTCCCATCTGGAAGTGGTATTATCTAGACTAGTACACTAGATGAATGTGCTGGTAATCTGTGACAGTAATATCACTGCCTCTAAGGAAGCTATCATGGGTAATGTCGATCTTTTACAAACTTCCATGAGACCAAATGCATGATGCAGCTCGTTGGGTAGTCCTATAAGAGTATCTAGGAATATGGGTAAACCAGTTGACATTCTCACGCTTTCATGAAGGGAATCCTAAAAAAAAAAAATAGAATATGAGAAGCAAGGTAGAAGATAGTAGGGTTGAATATGGTTTAAAAAACATGTAAGCTCGAAGATAATCCTGTAATGGGCAGGATGGAAAATACATCTACTGTGATATCTTATCTTTTATTATCTTATCGCGCTCGATACGTTTTATCTACGCGCTTATCTGGAAGTGGTAGCGTATCAAGTCCATCAGTAAACAACACATCATTCTCATAACAAGAGTAAAAACAATTTATAAACTGAAAAATATCTTTTTCTTTTCCAGCCAAACTTCAACATTCAGTATATCATTCATGAGATTAATTCATAATATGACACAAGCTAAGGAATGATATATTATTACCTAAACACCAGGCCCGTTTAGTAGCTCACTATAGGGTAAGACCAATAACTTGCTACAGCTCCTGACACAAATTAGTAATAGAGCTCACAAGCTTAGACTGCCAGCCTCACTGCACGAGCCTACAGAAGATATCAAACTGGATCTGGTAAATAATAACGTGTTTGAACACAGACTTTCAAGGGCTGCCTGGATTTCATACTGCTGACCACAAGTTGCAACTCTGATACTGTAAGTATAAAGCTCCTTTTGCATCCCATCAGTTTAACTGTAGCGGCAAATAACATTGGATTTTCTCCATTACTCAATGCTACATCAATTCACCCGTTCCAAGGTTTCCCTATTACAGTACCGGTACAGTACCACAAGTTGCCAGAAGTGGATGTTTGTAGCAATCTGATTGGCGGAAGAATATTCCACCAAGATGAGTCGCAATCGGGAAGAAATCTAGAATATCTTCTCCCGTCCCACATCCACATGAAACAACAGAGTTCCACTTAGTCCTGGTACAGGCCGCAGGGGTCTGAGAGGGCACTGGGGGTACTTAACAACCAGCTACAGTGAGTGGCTGAGAAAAGATAATCAGAGGCGATAACCTCTTTTGTCTTCCCTTTAATTGGTCTATTGGTACGGTCTGATTCCGTTATGGAGAAAATACCTGTGGAAATGCGGAAGTTGCCCTTTAAGACCCTTGCGGCCTGTACTTTACGGCAATTGAAGGAAATCGTCCACTAGACCAGTAATCGGATCGTGCTTCTAGACTGAGACTGTCGAATTCAACCGAAATGAATAACGGCCCCTAGACTAAACTAGGTTGAGAATTCCCGAGACTAATGGGTCGAGTGAATAAGGAGGTGTAACCACACAATGCAACACTGGGTATTTTTCCCCTACTGTTAGCGATCGTCATTTTGCCAAGTAAACAAAGATGCCGAGAGTCTTGTCACTTGCATCCCATTACTTTTTATCGTCACAATGCATATCCGCCCATTTAGCCTGATGATTCATTCGACATATTAATTTTTCCAAGGCTGGAGTCCACATAAAGCAATGACTTGTGGATGAGGCCGCGAAACCATCAGAACCATGTAACTGCACCCCAGATATTTGGAAATTGTTAGACTGTCAGGCTGTAAACCAGACGATTGGAAGCCAGAACCGCCCAGACTTCTGAATACCCCTGGTAACTCGGATACCGGCATACTGGGCATGGAGATAATCTCCTCGAAACAATCGGAGGCGGTCTCCGATTGACTGAGAAAGGAAAGTTAGATGGCGGAAGAATTCGAGTCCGGGCATAGACTTGTTTTCCCTCGTTTGCCTTGTCTTGAGGAGAATGGCGCGTGCATCGACGGATGATGATCAAGCCACCCACCATGGTTAACGACCCGAGCTCCGACGATCTGTCATATTTAAGATCCCGCCTTGCTGCTCTCTTGGCACTTGGCTTTTATCACTCACACTCACACAACAATAAACGTTTCTTCATTCATTCCTATTGCAGGTCAATTGAACACCCTCATTCTTTTCCCTCAAACAATCATCATTCACCATGAAGTTTTCCTCCCTCCTCTTTACCGCCTCGCTGGTCGCGGCCATGCCTGCTTCCGTTGAGCCTCGCCAGGCCCAGGACAGCATCAACAAGATGATGAAGGCCAAGGGCAAGACCTACTACGGCACCATCACCGATCCCAACCTTCTTCAGAACCAGCAGAACAACGCCGTCATCAAGGCCGACTTCGGCCAGGTCACCCCCGAGAACTCCATGAAGTGGGATGCCACTGAGCCCCAGCAGGGCAAGTTCAACTTCGCCGGTGGTGATCAGGTTGTCAACTTTGCCGCTCAGAACGGCCTCAAGGTCCGCGGTCACGCTCTTGTCTGGCACTCTCAGCTTCCTCAGTGGGTCCACAACATCAAGGACAAGAACCAGCTCAAGAAGGTCATTGAGGACCACGTCACGGCTGTTGCTACTCACTACAAGGGCAAGATCTACGCCTGGGTATGTATTAGCTCTATTACTCTGACTTTGTATCGTTACTAACAAGAATAGGACGTCCTCAACGAGATCTTCGACTGGGACGGTACCCTCCGCAAGGACTCTCCTTTCACCCAGGTTCTAGGTGAGGAGTTCGTCGGCATTGCCTTCCGTGCCGCCCGCGCCGCCGACCCCAACGCCAAGCTGTACATCAACGACTACAGCATTGACGACCCTAACGCCTCCAAGCTCAAGGCTGGTATGGTTGCCCATGTCAAGAAGTGGGTTGCCCAGGGTATCCCCATCGACGGTATCGGCTCCCAGACTCATCTCGACCCCGGTGCTGCCAACGGTGTCCAGGCTGCTCTCCAGCAGTTGGCTTCCACTGGTGTCAAGGAGGTTGCCATCACTGAGCTCGACATTCGCTCTGCTCCCGCTGCCGACTACGCTACCGTTACCAAGGCTTGCCTTAACGTTCCCAAGTGTGTCGGTATCACTGTCTGGGGTGTCTCTGACAAGGACTCTTGGCGCCAGGAGAAGGACGGTCTCCTCTTCAACGCTCAGTACCAGCCCAAGCCTGCTTACAGCGCTGTTGTTAACGCTCTCCGCTAAATGCGGATTCTACTTGAGTAGGAGGACGCCTTGAGCGACAGTATCCCATTGCTGGTCTCGAGGTTATTGGAAGCTGAGGGGCTCCATAGCTTGTCTTTGACTTCATCACACATATATTGTTCTGTTATATACTTGTTTTTGTTATTATACACATATCGAGATGATAGCTGTCTGATGCATGGTTACTTGGTATAGCTAGATCAGCAGTCAATACATATATTATCATCCATTCACTTCTTTACTAGGAATTACCCTCGTGAATGTAATATTAACTCGTCTTCAACTCATATCATCATGAGTTATGGCTTCAGTGAGGCCATGTTACGTCTCATGTATTCGTATTCTCATCCTTGTAGTCCTCCCCCTCAATCACGTTGCAGATTGCACTGCTCACATGATTTTGTGAAACATTAAACATTTTATTTTGGTCAACCTGCCACGCGACTTTGCCAACATACACCAGCCGTCGCTTCATCATCTTGACGGAGTAGATGTAATACGTCCACTCTCAATGGCCAAAATTTCCACTCCATCTTCTACCTATTATATACCGTACCAGTCTACCGCCGATGAGTTTCACATTTTTATATTGAAAGCTAGACATGTCTTTGGGAGATCACAGAAGTTCGTTCGGCGAGTGACCTGAGCCATTGTGCAACCAGCCAGAAAGTTGACTGACAATGGTATGAGCGTAGAGTGAGGTTACCAGAATACACTGAATCGTTTTGTATAGGCTGAAATCGCGCCAGCACTGTAACCATATTGAGTGCCTCTAGATTGTCACCCGATCGGTTTGCATATGTTGACCTGGGAGAATAGAAGGTTTCCGGCAAATTGATTCGATGACGTCCTTAAAATTCCCCGTACTTATCCATCTCGCTTCCAAGATGGCTTAGGTCCATGCATGGCGAAGATTTAACCTTGATTTAAGGTAATAGGCGAGCTTTTATCACGCCTCGCAAATGAGTATCGGCGTCCAATGTTAATTTCAGACGGCTAATTATCATCATCCTACCATGACAACCTCCCACTCCAATTGGTTGTCCACTGGGGCGGAATTGCAACAATACCGGACCTAGACTGATTGTCCTTTAGTTTTGGCTATACACTCGGTTAGCCACCTCGTATGAGACAAGAGGGGCCATTATGCGTTGAATGGTGGAAAGCATTTGCCCTCCGACAAGATTGGCCTCGTGTTACCCGTATCTATATGTCAGTAAGATTGAGATTACCTACCATCCCGTTCATACTGAAGGGACCCTAGGCAATTAACCCCGCAAACGCAATTGCAAGAATGTTCCCAGTATAGGGAATCGAGATGGGCGTCGCAAGTATCTTTCGCGTATAAAACCGCGCGTAATAGCCATGTTGGCTGAGACATCGAAAATGACATAACCTGCGAAGGTAATGGATACATAAGCTGCTTGATGATGTTGAGACAGGCTAAGGCGATGGCGTTACAATCCTTCTCGTATTCGGTTTGTTGGCTATATAAAATTTGCTTAGAGTATATTTACTGGGTGACAGAGCCGGTACATCAATAAATAATATGATAGGCGTTATCCGCTGGCCTAACCTCTTAATAACGGAATTGGCTTCAAAGCTCCTATTCGGTAGCTGTCAAGACACTTGGGTTCAACCATGCCATACCGATTGTTTGGTCCTGTCTTAACCTATTATATTGCAGGCGCGATCTCGGTTACCTGATCTTGGTCCTTTAAGCGGTTCAAAGACAGACTTGTTAAGCTGCTCTTGTCGCGAGTGGTCAAGTGGTACTGACCTTTCTCTCCAGGTATATTACTATTCCGGAAGCTGTTGCAGTACTTGGCTTTGTTCTTGGATATGCCTCAGTCAATATGGGTCCTCATTGCTGTAACCGCACGAAATCTAGTCTACGAACGTTACTGGTGAGTTTGGCAGTCGCCGTATGTGTCTTCTTCATCGACACCTTCGCCGTTAACAGCATCATCCTCAGCTGAACATCAGTCACCCGGTCCCAGACTAAAGAAAAGAGGGCATGTTCGCTACGCAGTATCGACGGTATAGCTGTGGCATCCTTCATCTTAACACTCTGTATGTGGCTGTCTTTCCGTAAGCCTCGCTACATAGTGGATGTGTCTTCTATCCCTGCGTTGAAGGGGAATCACCATTGGGTCGTGGGGGATGGAACTTTGGTTAATACAGGAGCATAAGGATATCAGGCAACCTGGGAATGGCAATACTCTGTACTACACCTACTAGGGAGTCAAGTAGGGGCTTGACTACTATTCTATAGCTGGCTCACTATGTGGTTACTCATTATGAGGTACAAGGGGAGGACACACTGGATAACACAGTGTTGAATGGGAAGCCCATCTCATGCTAAAGTGTGGCTAAAGGACTGTTACTGCAAAATTACGAAGGCCTATGCCGCGGGAGAGGGACCAAAAGCACCCGCCTTCAAAAGCAGATTAAGATGTTGGAAATAGAGTCTAGAGTGCGACAGTCGGTGAGAAGCGGCTGGAGGAGTCACGGTAAAATGTAACTTTGACAATAACAGTCGAAGAAAGAGTTCGAAAGAAAGAGGTACCGATGTAAGCACAAATACGAACACCATTGTTAAGTAAGAGTCTCATAATTCGTTCAACGTCTATCTTGTATAATATGACTTAGTCCTTGCGCTCGTACTCTATCTCATTCGCCTCTTCCTTCACCTCAGCCTTCTCATCCCTTGCCATGATAGCCTCAGTGTCAGGTGCAAGCTTACTTCCATAACGGCCGATCTTGTACCAAGGTAGCGAGAATAACTCATCAGTGCTTTCAAGTGATCGACCAGCCATCTCAGGAACAAACGCCCAAACCCAGATCAGACCAAGGAGACAAACAGCGGTACAGAAGAAGAAGAAACCAGTGCTCGACATTGCAAGAAGCATAAGTGGAACAGCCTTTGTGTTGCCGTACTGGTTCGCAAAGTGGAGGCACATGGTGATGGAGCTACCCAAGGCTCGAAGACGGAGAGGCCAGATCTCGGCGTTGACGAGATATTGGAACGAGTTCCAGCCCATGGTCCAGCCTACACCTGAGAGGTATAGCATCACAACGGCACCAACACCAGCGTGCTTCTGAGAAGAAGTCAAGGTTCCGTTCTCAAGAGCTTCAGTGCCAACAATGCTGAGGAAGATAGCGATGTAAAGAATGGAAATCATCTGGAGGGTAATGCCGCCATACAGAGAGCGTCGTCGCCCGATGAAGTCGACCAGGAAGAAGGCACAGAGGTACGCGGAACTAAGCTTTACCACTCCAAGAATGCAGGTAGCAAAGAGTTTTTCGGATTGTCCTGTTTTTCCGAGGACACCGAAGAACTCAACGGCATAGATAGTGATGGCACTGGCACCGGACCACTGACCGAGGAGCTGGGCCATGAAACCGAGCATAAGACGATACCGGTTGGCGGGGATAGTGAGGAGTTCTCGTAGCTTACCCCACTTTGACACGCCGAGGAATGCCTCCTGTTCACGCTCGAGCTGCTCTTGGATACCGTATAGCTCTGCCTGGACGAAAGGGTGCGTCTCAGGGAGTTGTCGGAGCTTGCAGAGTGCCTTGGTACTCTCTTCGGTCTGTCCCTTCATGGTGAGCCAACGAGGGGTCTCGGGGACAGTGAAGGATAGAAGGAGAAGCAGGCTTGAGAGGATAGTTAGATTGTGATGCCTCATAGGATACGGGAGGACTTACCCTGAAAAGCCGATGTGGCACATCTGGGGATCTACCCATTGCCACCGAGAGGTGTTGGGAAGATTGATAGAAGCGCCCCAGTTGCTGAAATAAGCAATCATAACACCAAGGTACACTGATCCAGCGAAGATGTTGGTGAGCATACCACGAATAGCTCTCGGTGCTGTCTCGGCAAGATACGTCGGACCGACGACAACTGTCATGCCGATACCTAGTCCAGCGATGAATCGTCCAGCTAGGATCTGACCCACACTCCCATGACTTGTCACAACGATGATGAATCCGACGAGCCACAGCAGACAAAGGACTTGAAGCGAGCGTACACGACCAATCTTGTCGCAGATGAAAAATGCCAGTAACGAACCTGCGATAGAGCCAATCTGGACCATGCTGGTGATGTTGGACTCGACTTGGGCTTGGTGGTGTTCAGAACCTGCGTCAAGGTTGAATTCTTCCTTGAAGCTTTTGAGGCTCACCATGCCTCCGACGAGACCTTCGTCTAGCCCACGACTAGCACCAAGGATACCTTTGGATGGACAGTCAGCAAGAGGAGGTGAAATGTGAATAGTCAAACGACTTACCAAAAACAAAGGTGCTCCAGTACAGCCTCCAGTTGAGCACCTCTTTAGGTGTCTCAGCCATAGCGGCCGGGTTACCAAGTCTGAACTTCATCTTGACACTATTCTCAGACCAGGGCGCAAGTTGAGAAAGGATCAAAGGTCTGTGATGATACACTTTGGTGCATTTTCGAAACAAATCACGACGATGAGGTGTTATATAATTAAGATATCGGCTAAGTTCCTGCTGAGAAAACAAACGGTCCGTGTGTAAATACCGACTGTCTCCACGGGGCGATGTGATACAGCTGCAAAGTGATTGGACAACCCCGCAGCCTCCACACGACCACGGATATTTCGTGCCGATTGTGGATACTTAAAAGTTGGCTACCCCAAAGGATCGTGTTAGCTTGTTTTCTCTGCGGAGATAGTTCCATTCCCCGCATACCCCTCTTGTTGCCTCTTCTTACCTTGTCTTGTCTCTCTACTTCGGGGATACTATTAGGTCGAGGAAAAGGTCAGGATGGTCTGATATTCCATTCACTATACAATCCTACTTGCAGGCTTCACAGTCCAACCAATGAAGCAATCCTCTTGAGGCTCACCTCAAGTACAACTGTCAAGATTGATTCAAGCATGAATTAACCTCCCGGCCATATCCTAGTCTTTTTACCTAGGATTTTGTCAGCGGACGGTCAGCACGGATAACCGGCACAGTCGAGGCACACAGCATCCACTCGTACTCCATTAATGTAAAAAGTCCCAGCCTCTATCTCTTATCCTGGTTAGTCAAAAGATACTAGTTGGTTAGTTCGGCGAACAAAGATAAAGGCGCTTGAAGTTTAACAACTTCCCCGCAAACTAACGCTCAAATGCGGTGGGGGATTCCCGTGAGAATGACCATCTTGTACTGTACAACTAACGTCCGGCCAGGTTTGGAGATTGAGGAGTTCGAACGTCCAGATGAACCTTGAACTTCATACTAGGTATGGAAGCAGACTAGTGCAGTGGCAATGATTCAAGCAGCAGGTATGTTAACATGATACACAGAGATGAGTGCAGGCGGAGTTCGGTCCCCTTGGATGCACTGAGTCGTGTAGAACATGCAGGGTTAACGCATCTCAACCCCACAGGCCGTCAGCCTGTTGGGGCAAACAGGGGCGTTCAAGAAAACCCAAGTTTTGCTTGATCGTGACGCATCTTGAACAATTACCCTAGCCTAGAAGGAGAGGGCTACGCTGATCTTGTGGTATTTTCTGGATCCTAGTACGCCGGGTTTACCGTATTGGCAAGCCGGACGTTCGCATAGTCCGATCCGCCATCTGAAGTCTTAATCTCATGAGCCCTGGGGTAGATCGTAGTATTACGCCATTTAGCACTGAATCTTCGCCGAAGAAACAGCGAGGATTACAGAACATGGTAACAGGTTAATCACTGTGATGTTTCAATTGCGCTCTTAGCTCAGAGGTTAGTGAGGGTTGCATCCTAATACTCGATCTCTTCTCATTCCACTTTGTCACCTCTCTTTCAGCGGTCGGTGTGCTTGGATCAGGGCTTGTACATGGGTCACAAAGAAGGCTCGGTCAAATTAAGTATCGCTTAAAGAGCTGCAGTGAGTTTCAATAATAGTAACCGAGGTCCGGGATATCTGAGTTCTCATTGCTTTTTGTCTTATCTGCTGATAACTATCCACTGTATTCTGGGTCCTGAGAAAATAGCTGCTGACTGCGGCTAACTACGTTGTGGATCGGATTAGGTTACTCTTTACCACAATTGGTCGCGTGTGGCAAGCCAAGTCGTGATGACCAGCCATGTTACACAGAATTAAGCATAAGAACAATCAAGAGCCTCATTTTTCTAATCTAAGTCGCAAGAACTTCCTCCTTCTGATTTAAGAATAGCGCCATTCTGTAGATGCCTTGCGCAGAATAGCTCGGACTAAGGTCATTACACCTGGGCTAACTCCCACATAAGGTTAATTTACTGGTAGTAACTGCAGGGCCTATTCTTCCCCTTTACTCCTTGATATCACCGGCTGTATACTGCAGATTGCATACCACTATTTATTTCTCATCAATAGCCACTTGTCGTCTGAGCTTCCGTAACCACTTATCCCTTCAACGTTTACTGACTTGGTTTGGTCGCATATACAGACCAGCTGGTGAATGTCAGCTCGTCCCTGTATGCACGATATACTATTAAAGCTTACATTGAGCAGTACGCATGAATTTTGAGGTCTCTGAGATCTTTTCGAACATCCATAAGGAAGACTTCGACCTCTTCGATGCTCCACCCAAGGCCACCTTCGCTTTTGGGGCGGGTAAATGCGGCGAGACTTCCAGCAGACAAACCGTTCATGCCGTTCTCGTAAGACCATGTTCCTGGGGCAAGAGCCATGAGCATCGGGACAGGGGCTGATTACGAAGTGACTAACCGAGTTGTTTGTACTTTGGGTCCTTTGGCCAACTGTTCAGTGGCCACTTGCGCTTGACCACTCTTACGTCAACGAAGCCGGCTTCCTCAAGCTGTTCCTTGTATCTCAATGCACTGTCTAATGGAGATCCCATCGCGGTAAAAGTATCGAGAAGTAGCTTCGACCATTTGTACAAGGCCGAGTCTTTCGACAAGGTATCATCGTCTGATGCCATTGGATAGAGGCAATCAATCAATTCGATCACACCACCTGCATTAAGGTTTCTGATAATGTAAAGTCAGATCATAGTTGAAGCAGATACTGTCAGATAGGATGACCTACTCGTAGCTCTGCTTAAAGAATTTGGGCCAGTCGCGGACAGATCCTGTAAGAAAGCGAGCGAAGACGAAGTCAAATTTGGCAGAGTAGTCCCAAGGCTCCTCAATATCGTCCACGTAGAAAGTTACATTTGGTGGGATTCTATAAAGTAGTGAGTAAAATGTCATCTGGTATAGATTCTTATTAAACATACACCGTGGGCTGGATAGGGCTCAAGTCGACGCCAATAACCTAGATTAATTAGAGAAAACCACCCCATACCGTTCGACCAGGGACAAACCTCGCACTCTGGATGCTCATCCGCTGAGTGAATGTTAGTGCCTGTCTGACTGAAAGATATGGTGATACTACCCACCGAACTCAATCGACCAGATTCCTGTGCCGCATCCGACGTCAAATACGCGGCCGAGCTTCTCGGGTAAGGGAGCCACGTGGAGCTTGCCGTCGAAGGTAAGGAGCATCAAGTGATGCTGTAAATCTGCAAAACCAGCATGAGATGGATTAATGGTAAAGAGAGGCTTTGTATACCTAGTCTCTCATTCTCAACCTAATAGATATGAGTCAGTGGTCTTGTTAGACAAAGAGTTGCAAGCACACAATACCTCATCGTTGGGTAGGGCGTACGCTGAGATACGTATCAAGTTAGCAATTCTTGCCACCTTTCTATCTCAATTTGAACTTTTACCTCCGTCTTTGTATGCATGATATGTCCTTCCATTCTCCTCTCGGTACTTCATGATACTTGACTTGAGCGATGTGCTGTCACTAGCAGTATCCTGTAATCATTAGACGTGACCATGCCAAGAGATGCATACTCACTCCTCCAAGAGAAGAGTCGCCATCGTCGAAAAGACTGTTTGTGGCCTATAGGATAGTAAGTAGGTCGAATAAGAAATGGAGCCCGCAGAGTTCCGGTGCTTACATCGGCATCAGCAACAATATACTCCTCGTGAGACATAATGAAAGTTAGTGAGGTTATGCTTGGTAGAGTCACAAACACGAAAAAGAGAACAAATGATCTGTTATTTGCTACCAATATCGATCACACCACTGATCATCACGTGAATCCCCCTTTGAGACTTTAAGGTATCATTTTACAGGGTCAGTTGTCACAAGCGACCTTCTGTATACGGAATGTTGCGCCATTTATCTACTTAAGCGAGCCAGTTTCCCCTCAATTGAGGATATTGATATCCCATTACCATGTCGTTATAAAGCGCTTTGCTTTTTCTTAAGGGCCGATTCTTTGAAAGGCTACCGGAATGTGAGAGAGACTATGTATTACCAGGACTCTTCCGGGCGAAACAGCGATGTCGTGAATATATCCTTAGGAGTAATGAAAGTCAAGCGATCGCTCAGCAGAACTTATAGTACAGAAGAAAGCAAATCTCAGCCAGTTGCTACACCGTACCAGCCAAGTTCCGCAGCAGGATCTGGTTGGTTAGTTAAATACAGGCCGAAGTAACTAGCTCACTCACAAACTACACATTATATATACCTCGAGTGTATGGTTTGACAACCCAGACTTTCAGCTAAGTTATATTGTTCACAGAACTTGGAGCATATGTTATTTGGTAACTAATAACTGAGGTGGAGAAAGAGTTTGATGCATATACTTCAGCAAAGAATATTTCTAATATTTTAGCTACACTATATTAATGAAGTATTGAAGTATGAGTTTTTTTCCCGAGGCCGGAAGGCCCCGGCTGACTTATCTTATAACACAGCATCAATGTAATCTTTACACACAGCAGTCGGGTTGGTGCTCCAACACCAGGTAAACACAGCATAGAAAGTGTTACGTGACCAACTGGGTCACGTGTTGAAGACTTCTCTTAAGAATCCTGTTTCAACGCATAGAAAGTAAAATCAAGCAAGTAAACCTCAGAAATCAATAACCTAAGTGATATACCTTATTCCTACTAAAAGACAAGTATCAATTGTCTTACTGTAGGTTAGTATCATCGCCATAGTCTGCGGTTTCCACCTTATTTACGCTGCAATCAACTCCCCAAGATTTATCTTAACAGAAAGTATATGTGAAAATTTCAATGAGTGATATATAAAATCTAGTTTTATAATAGAAAGCTGAAGGAATAGTATAGTTTTGCATAAACCCCCCTAGGCTAATAATCCCCCTGCCAGAAAATAAATGTCGGGGTAAGTAAATCAATTTGAGAGACCTCTACTATATATCTCGTCTCGGTCCTCTTATGCTACCCTGTATTATCTATGCTTGGCAATGAATACGTAGCTAGAAAGCACTGTTGATTCGGATCGACCAGAGATGAGTAGTCCAGACGATCATCCACAGTAGCGCCGATTACGCATTTCTCCGTAATGCGAAAGTATGGGTCAGCAAGACATGTCGCGCAATGTGAGAGGTCCAACTCTCGGCACAACTCAACCAAATTTCCGGAATTTGCGTGACGAAACCTGAAGCTCCAGAAAGATCAACAACCCCTGAACGCCAAAGCGAAAGACTAGGCTTGTCCAAGTTAATTTAACCGCCAATCTTTAACCGACTGGAAAGCTAAAACGCCACATTGACGCCATCTCTTTCTAGAGTCATAGAAATGCTTTGAGTATTTACAGTTTGAAACACTCCAATCGATAGGTTTAATAAAGTTCCCATTCTAGGAAAAAAAATATCTAAAGTAAAGAATTTTATCACAAATGTGGATTGCTCAGATAGCCATGAAATAAGGCAGATGTCGGTCATCAATCAACTCCTGCTCATATTCTTATCCTGTTATGTTTAGCTTCTTTGCTAAGAATTTAGTCCTGGTCTAACAAACTGGAGATAATCTCTTCATTTGGATCCAGCTCTACCGTAAGCTAACGACAGCGGAAGTACAATAACTCCGTGCTGCACGCTAACAAGCGGGGGCTCGCTTCATATATTGTCCCATCCTTATTCTGCTTTCTCGATCCTGAAACAGCGGTTAGATTTGAATGCAACAACGTAACCGACCACGCGGTTTGCTTTTGTTAGCCCGTAATCCTCGTCTGGAACCCTCAAGCTAATTTTTGAGCTCTCTCCTCAGTCCGACATGAACGATCTACCAACTGCTATTCCACGAGGATCGTGGGTTCTCGTAACAGGAGCTAACTGCTACACTGGCAGTCATGTGGTTATCGAGCTGCTCAAGCAAGGGTTCAATGTGCGTGGCACAGTCAGAAACCTTGAATACAGTAAATGGCTCCTTGAAAATGCTTCTGTAAAGCCATTCGCCGACGAAGGAAAAGTGGAATTGGTCCTTGCCGACACATCAAAACCAGGAGATTTTGATGAAGCAGTCAAGGGTGTCTCGGCCGTGATTCATCTAGGAAACATTAGCGAGTATACACCAGACCCTACCGTGGCTTTCCCATCAGCTCTCGAGGCTGCTTTGACGGTCTGTCGATCCGCTGCCAAGGAACCCTCCGTCAAGCGTTTTGTTCTTGCGGCAGGGCTATGGACATCGGTATGGCCCAAGCCAGGCGAGAACACGACGGTTAACCAGCAAACCTGGAACGAGGATCTAGTCAAGCTAGCTAAATCACCCCCGCCATACGAGTTGACCCGTATGCTTATAGTCTATCTGGCTTCTAGGGTGGATGCTGAGAAGGCGGTATGGAAGTTTGTTGAAGACGAGAAACTACCCTGGGAAGTCAATTCAGTCAGCCCATGTTGGACCCTAGGTGACCCATTAGATGCGAGACACTATATTCCTATGCCCACTCAACTGCTGGAGCAGTTGTATCTCGGCAAGACAGATGCACTCGTTGAAAATACGACAGGTAAGTTGATACAAAGATGCGATACGAGAATGATGTGCAGCTAAACTAGTTCAATAGTGTACTACACTCACGTGTCTGACGTGGCTGTCATTTATGTCGCTGCTGCTATCGATCCCGATGTGAAGGGTACCCGCATTCCAGCCCTTGCCAAGTCCTTCAACTGGAACAATGCTTTGGCAATTTTGCGCGCCTCATATCCAGAAGAGGACTTTGCAGACGACTTTATCCCTGGAGATCCCGTCTTGTCATACAAAATTGAGAACGACATCGCACCAAAACTATTGCAAAAATGGGCCGGAAGAGAATGGATCAGCCTCGAGAAAGCCATTACCGAAACAATCGACTTTTCGCGAAAGATCGGCAATTTAGACTAATATATTGGAACCGGAGAACAGAATTGTTGCAATACAAATGTTGCGACTGTTTGGGATACTGGTGTTATAGTTGAAAATAAAGATTGAGGTATGTGATTTCATGTCCTAGTATGCTTATTCTCTGACTAAATCTGTCCTAGCATGAGCCACTTTGAAAGAGGCTCTATAGGTCCTACTCCTTTGTTAGCCAGCCTTCCTTGGGCCCAGTGGCCTAGCAGTCTGAGTCGTCACAGCCATATATCCCTCTTAGCCTGGAGTAGCCTGATCCCTCTTTATTGTCGAAGGTTCTCGGCCTAGAATCTCAGTAGATTACACAAGACCTTCCCCCAATATATTCAGCATTGCTATCCTGACACTTTTCCAGTAACCTTAGGTGAACCTTCTAGTCTGCAAAAGCCATTAAAGCTTATGGTTTTGATCATGGCCCTATACGAGCTTCTTTGACTCCTCAGCTGGTGCTAGCTCCAACAGCCTCTCAGTTGTATGTCTTCTGAACCGCTGCTTTCTCACGGGCAAGAAAATCTTCAAAAGTTCCCATTGTAATTCCCCATGACTTGACCTTCTCAGCATCCACGCACTTCTCTCCATCTCGTAAGAAGAGCGACGCTCCAATAAATGGATTATTCTGCATATCCTGAGCGATTTGTTGTTCAGTATAGAAAGAAGCCACCATCTCACGCCCAACAGCGACGGAGAGAGCTTCCATCATCTCGACAGCTGTAAGTCTTTCCCCAACAAGATCAATACCGTGACCGTGGAAACGTGCAGGTTCATGCAAAGCCGCGACGGCAAATCGTGCAATGTCCTCTGGGTCGATCAAGTTGAGCTTAGTATCAGGCGTCAGGGCTGTCAACCAGGCGTTATCTTCGAATAGCTCGCGGTACAAGCGGGCCTTGGGCTCGAGCAGATTGGTCATAATGAAACCAGGACGGAGAATTGTCCAATAGGCAAACCCAGCACGCTGCACCAGACCCTCGATAACATTCTTGACAAAAAGGCTCTTTGGAAGTAGATGTTTGGGTGGGAGAAGGGTGCGTTTCTCAGGTGCGTCGGCACTGATGGAGCTTGAGTAGACAACATTTAAGACGGCTTTTTCCTTGGCGAGAATAAGGATGTTCTGGGCCCAGACCCGCTCGTCGGCCAAATCTTTGTAATTGGGGGTGAGAACCAAGAACAACTTGTCGCAGCCTTCAAGGCCGGCGGCGAGGGCATCTTGGTCATTCCAATCGCCAGAGTTGAGAGTAACACCAAGATTGGCTAGAATTCGAGCTTGTGTTGATTCGATATTGCGCACTGTTGCACGAACATTCCACCCTAATTGGCGAAGTTGGCGACAGACTGCTGATCCCTGCGTGCCAGTTGCGGCAACGACATAAACGGTTGGTACAGAGGAAGTGTGCATTTTTAGTAAGACTGGATAGGTGAGAAAGGTCTTGGAATCGATGTGAGATAATACTGATATTTCTTTCTAGATATCTACACATCCTCTTACTCTTATATGTTCTTTGTAGCGAACACTCAACTGCGCTGTCGCTGATGACTAAGGCGGAATTCCGCTGAAGTGTGGGCCATTGCGTTGTAGTCTAATCCATTTTCTGCGCTGCACCGATCCGCCTCCTAAATCTCCCTTTGCTTATCCGTTTCTTATCCCATGGCATCGCTCACTTCCTTGGAGCGTGACGATCCTCCCACGCGACGCAAGTCCTGTGAATCCTGTAAGAAGTCTCGCAGAAGATGTGATCAAGCACGTCCCACTTGTCAACGATGTTTCCAGCGGAAGATCGAGTGTCGATACCCTCAAGCACGTACCCATGCCTATACCCCCCCTGCCTCGGCTCATTCACCTAGATCTGTGGCTGTAATGGATAATTATTGGCAGTCCGAGAATGTTGCGCCCTCATGCCTCGATATGCTTGATGACATTCTGGAGCCTGCCGATGAGTTTCTGGGTCAAGACTCATTAGAGGTCGATAGTTCATTCCTGGACGTGAGTACTGATGATAGCTTAACACCATTCGGTGACAATTCACGTTTGCTATCAACAGCTCTGAATGCGCTGAAGGCGACGCAGCTCGTGACCACCCCTCAAGTCACCAGGATACTTACCTCACGGCTCCAGTATGCCATGGACAAAATAATGACAGCTCCTTCCCAAATGGTCTCGGATAATCAGATGCCTTGGTGTCATGCCCATCTCTACGATGGAGGAATGCCTAGGTCAATGCAATGTGGGTTCTCTTCACCATTAATCACTCTTCTCACTTCTCACAAGGTAGACAGATGCTGTATCATCTGCTGCGCTGCATTCAGCCAGAAACCGCATCAACGCTCGAGTAATCCGCGAAAACATAGAGTGTCGTGTACAGGATCTACTCTCCAGCCCACCGGCTACAGTACCCCTTGAAGTTTTGGCATATGCGCAAGCTCTTTTTATGTACCAAACGCTTCGCCTAGACGACACCGACTCTTATTCACGCTTCGCATACGAAGCCACCATGCCCCATCTGGAGGAAGCAGCATATGCCCTCATACCATACATCAATTTTGGCGAGTCCTGGTACACAGACGAGTCAGGCCGCGACATGGATGTCGTACCATTGTACCCTTCAGCTGCCGCACACAACTTCTGGTCTGCTTGGATCTTGCAGGAGTCGGCGAGACGAACACTGGCCATCATCAATCTCTTCGTAGTCACATACTACTATCTGAAAGGCGAGAACAGATGCAGCCAAAACAGTGCGGTGAGTCCTTCAGTGACTATGTCGGCGCACTTGTGGAATGCCAAAGACCACATCGACTTTGCCCTTGCATGGCGAAACAACACGCATTATCTGATACATGCTGAACCGTGAGTTGATAAAATTTTCACAACACGCGAATGAAGGAAGACCTGACAATATATGTAGGCTAGATCGTATGATGACGCGGCTTCAGAATGTCGGGAAGGATGAGATCGATGAGTATGGGATACTTTGCTTAACGACTTTGTTGGGGTTTCACGAGGCCAAAGGTTGGTTAGCTATAAGAGGCATTGCCTTGTGATCGCCATAGACCGGAATGCAAGGGGCACCAAAAGCACGAGAGCGGCAGTGATAGGCTGGGGACGATTGGTTGTTAAGCGGGCAACACAGTGGCAGTTTAGTGCTTATGGCCTTTTGCTGCTCCTGGTGCCCCAATCTTAGGCATTCTAGCCGACGCAGATTGTATTTCTCCACCAATTCAACGACTGTGCTAACTCTCGTACTACGTAGGCTAGTATTCAGCTTGGTAAATCTACGCATATCTATTAGCAACTATCAGTGTCGCTATTAAGTTTGGGAGACCTAATGAATAGAAGGATGTTGTGATATATACCCTAGCAGCTAAGCCCTCAATGTGAGGTGCCTTACACTTTTGGCTATATGGCCTAGTGGTCACGACAAAGGATGATGCCCCTCTCTATAACAGTCGCATATGTATCGGTCTGACTCACTCCGCGCCTAGTCTCGACTAGTCTAGTAGGCACAGCGTATCACGAGTGGAGTAACGTGCGGGGCATCGCAGAACACGACAACATCAACGACCTATTATATCATTTACCACAGCCTAGAATATCCCAAAACAAGTCTACCACAACAACTGACTGTAATTTGCTCTCAGTCTGGATACACCATGACTGTATCCACAGATGTCTTGCTCAAAGACTACGAGTTCGATCCAACTCTGGTCGAGCGCATAGCCTTCCGTAAAGCCAAACATCCTATCGCCATCGTCGAGCCAGACCCTTCGTGGCCTCAACACTTCGCTCTTACCAAAGCCCGCATCGAAACTGCTCTCGGCAGCACAGCCGTCTCAATTGAACATGTCGGCTCGACCAGCGTACCGGGTCTTCCCGCAAAAGCAGTCATCGACATTGACCTTACAGTCCAAGACATCAACGACGAGGCATCCTACGTGCCTGCGCTAGAGAATGCAGGGTTTCACTTCCTGATCAGAGAACCGAGTTGGCACGGGCATCGGTTCCTTTGTGACTATGAAGATGTGCCGACGAATTTGCACGTCTGGGGTCCGGATTGTCCAGAGGCAGCGAGGCATAAGATCTTTAGGGACTGGCTGAAACGGAATGAGGAGGATCGGAAGTTATACGAAAAGGTCAAAAGGGAATCAGCTGACGCGAGCATTGCAAGTGGGGAGGATGTCTTGGAGTACAACAAGAGGAAGGAAAATGTTATTCGGGAAATTTTGCGAAGAGCGTTTCAAGACTTGGGCTACTTGTAAAAGGTTTCTGCAAGACAAAGGATGAGGTGCTTGTCTAGATGAGAATGACAAGAGATGGATAATGATAAAGTTGATAGGATAGGCTTTGCAAGACAGACAAAATGGCTATAAGGTAGAGAGGCAGTCGTACATTTAATTGTTGAGACTTGTAATACATAAATACACGAGCCGATTCCTCCATATATTAGTAAGGGAGACTTTGTGCTTGGAAATGGAGGTATATCTTCTTCGCTGGCTCGTCGTGAATGAACTCGATCCATGGAAGGTCTTCTACCATTATCCTCTCTCGTACAGTCTGCCAGGACTGGGTAGGGTCTACTACCGCCCCCCAGCAATTATGAGCTACAAGATTGGACACCTCGACCGTCGAAAGAAAGCCCATTAGCATGAGCCAGATGTGAAATGCCTTTATAATCTCGCTCTGAAACTGTGTCTTTGTGTAGCTCATCTCGAGCTGATGGCACAGTTTCGGGAGATGCGGTCTTCGTATTGGACTCCGAGAAAGCGTTGTGAGAAAAGCAAGCATTCCGAGTCTTAGTGCTTCATCGCTATCAGCTAGATGCCCACCATCCAGGAGTAGCAACTGCGTCTGGATGGCGTTGATCTGAGATTGTGAGTCTTGCCACCTCAAATCCGTCCTTGACTTTATAGCACCCTTAACTTCTTGTGTCAGGGCCTGAAGGCTCCAAAAGGATTCCGCTACCAGCGGAGAAGATACCTTGAGTCTCTGCAGAAGATCTGACGTTTCAATCGGCGGTAACGCTGGCCCGGGGGTATTGTTGTAGTCCAATGTAAGATGCAGCGGCCGTCCGGAAGCCAGCGCCAGCCTCAGATCGAACTGCTGAATCTTAAAGAGGAGCTTCGCGTCCAGACCCGTAGGGACATGGTCCCTGATCATGATTAATCTTCCAATCCCTTTCAAATGCGTCCCTACTGCTTTAAAGTCTTGCAAAGCCTCAGCAGCAAACAACAGTATCAAAATAGTCAGCACTGTGGTCGATGATTGTTGCCTTGAAGACTGATGCAGACCTCGATTCAATGAGGAGAGGATGGTACAAAGCAAATTTTGGGTTCTGAGGGAAAGGTAGGTGCTGCAGCGGAGATCATCTATAGCGTGGATGGCGAGGTAGATTGCGCTTAAAAGAGTTTCGTCTTGACAGCAGAGTTGTAAGTTGTCGGTCAATTGGTTCTTAAGACTCAGCTCAAGTGGATAAATTGAGTCAACAATGTTGTTAAATCTCATAACTTTCAGAAGCCGACCTTAGTAAACGCTTATCCTGAGACTTCAATGTCATCTTACCTGTTTGCAACACTGAAGAAGGTAATCGCGAAGAGTTAAACCCGAAATCTTCAGTGCTCATACGTATTGACAGAATCAACGGCCCGCAAAGACGATTCGAGGTAGGGTGCAGCGATGTTTCACGACGACGTGTGGCGACAGTGCTGCTGGCAATAGGTTCGAGTGTTCTAACTGCTTTTGCATTGCTCTTTTTGGCTTTTCTTTTCGAGCGTCGCGAGTCTGGGCGTACATTCACTCCTTTCATGCACTGGCTTCGGATAGTGGCTCGACTGCCAGGGTCTGAAGGGCGACCAGTGCCGTCGACGGTCAAAAATGCGAAACTGCCTCCCGACATTGTATAATTCGGCCACTACTTTGTGTCCTGAAGAGAAGCCGGCTATGGACCTGGACCGATGAGGGACTGCAATATCGACAAAGACTCATTCATGGCTGACAGCTGGATCAAGCGAGTTAACCTGCTATCCGACCCTGTGAGGTGAACCCACATTGATCAGCGACCAGACTGTTTGCCTATTTGGTCTTAGCGTTATTGAAGAGCTTTAACCTGAATCCGTCGGAGCTGAATCTCTCCGGTCCCGATATCGGTGGTTTTCCACCTATCCAATAAATGCTCCAGTTGTGGGTTGGAGGTCTTGAACTAACCATTTTTGGCTTGCATTGTGGTCGCTGACAGAACCGAAAACCCGTGTCTAAGCAAGTGATGAGATGTATCTTAGGCTGCAAATTGTAAGTCTCTAAGTGTTTGATCATACTGGAAAGTCCATGCTGCGGATCTGTGGAGTAGCAGGGCCAGTTTGATGACCTAAAGTGGAAAGGATGTTATCATGTGTTGTAGAAATACCCTTTGACTTATTCCGCAGAGACATCCAACCCTTTATTTAAATGCTGGGACTGCCCTACAATGATGGAACTCAATATTATCACTGCAAAGCTTGACCCTTTTCTATCTCTCAAAATGGTAGCGCAAACATCTACATTGACCAGTGCTTCCTCCAGGCTTCCGGCACTTACCCTATCGCCCGGCCGTTTCCTTATTCGATCTCAATTCACCAAACCACAAGCCACCCCGAAAGATCTTGATCTCTCTGGTAGAACAGCCATTATCACTGGAGCTAATAACGGTATTGGCTTTGCTTGCGCCAAGCTTCTACTACAGCATGGACTGAGTCATCTTATCATTGCTGTTCGCTCGGAAGACAAAGGCCGTAATGCGGCACAACAGCTGCATCAGATTGCTTCAGATGCCAAAGTCGAAGTTTGGATTCTCGATATGGGAAGCTATATCTCCATCAGCCAGTTTATAGACCGTTGCAAAACACTCTCTCGTATCGACTTTGTTATCCTGAATGCTGGAATGGGCAACGCTATTTTCCAACTAAACAAGTCCACCGGCCATGAAGAGACTATACAGGTTAACTTCCTGTCGACCATGTACCTCTCAGTTCTTCTTCTGCCTATCCTCAAGAGCAAAGCGCCTTCATCAACACCGGGACGACTGACCATCGTCAATTCTGGGACCGCTATGCATTGCGAGTTGCCCGAAGCCAAATCAGACCCTTTGATTCCGGCTTTTGACTCGGAAGCCAACTTCGATGGGATGGCTCAGTATGCCAAGTCGAAACTGCTCGGTCAACTCTTCGTCGACAGACTAGCGCGTTATATTGATCCCGAAGACGTGATCATCAACTGCGTCGATCCGGGATTAAATAAAGGTACTGGCCTTATGGACAAGGCCCCGGGTCTGTTCAAGATTGTCATGTCCATCATTTCGAAGTTGATTGGTCGCACCCAGGAGCAAGCCGCTTCAACCTATATCGACGCTGCTATTGTCAAGGGCGATAAAACACATGGGTCTTATGTTATGGACTGGCAGATCTATCCGTAAGCTATTACTATCGCAAAGTCAGTCAAATGTATAGTCTAACGATATCTTTTAGATTTGGGAAGTATTATTATCGTGGAGAGCGTCTGGAAGTTCAGGATCGGCTGTGGAAGGAGATGATGGATGAGTTCGAGTTTGGACATATGGAGCAGATTATACACTCAATGGGTAGAAGGCAGTCGGGCTATAGTCAATAAGGAGGGCGTTAACAGCAGTTACAGATTCCACAGTACCACCGCTCAATATTTAAACAATTTTTTTTTTTTTTTTTTTGAGCTTTGTAGTTCATTAATTCGTAGCCTCCTTGCCTAAACTTTCGATAATTATCTTACACTCATTCTAAGTAAAAGCAAACGTTAGAAGTATTAGTCAAGCAGCAGCTGATGGCGATAGCATCGTTCCCTAACCCCACCAATAGTTACGAATAATTGTCAGCTGTGAGCAGTCAAATAATAAGTTCGACGGACTTGTTCCTTTTCCCACTGTTGGGTTGAGGTCTACAAGGTTAACAACTAGTTTGCCTATAACTTGGGAGTCAATACTCAAGGCTTGTCAAGGCTATAGACTATACTGGCAGGCGGGTAAATAAAAAACCAGCACCCTAAAGCTCTTTCACCATATTCTAACAGGAGGGGGGCAATTTTCATATTACATACCTGACCGGCTAGCGATGGAACCACTTAAATAACGTTGGACGATATCGATAAGAGGGTTGCTTTGTTTTGACGATGTCACCCTTTGATAAGGGAACTGTGGCCAATTGAAAGTCAGTTTCCTAACTTTCAATCTCAAGCCAAGACGGTATCGGCAGCACAAAGGCCATTCTTCACCTTCTACTGCATGAGAACAGACAATATGCAATGCAGCACTCCTGAAATCACGGACCAACTGTGCCTTTTAAGCACTTAATTTTAAAGTCCCTTCGGTAGCCAAACCCAATCACAGAAATTGAAAGGTTTCTGTTGCTAATCCCTGCCGTTCCCCTGAATGCCAAGGATCGAGACTTGAAATGATCTTGTTATGATTGGTGAAATGCAAAGGTCCACTTTCGAAATCTAGTCCGATCTTCGCTGCGCTTGACTCGAAGAGGGAGGTTAGAGATAATGAACGACTGGGGAATCGGAGCACATTCAGGAACTTATGATCGTTGCATGGAACTTCTGCTTTTTGATATGCAGTACTGCTGTATCTGGTAATTGGTCCCATCTGGCTTAATCGCTTCACTTGCGATATCGACCTACTGTATCTGGACTATCACAATTAGCATGTTCCGTAGCCATCTTTCATTGACAGTCATGTATATAATGTATTCTCCGGACCTTGTTTATACTGCCAAGCTCTCCTCTCCAACCACTCCCCACCTGTGACCACAGACCACACTCGTTATTGGTCTTATCCATTCTTTTATTTTGTCGCTCTTTTTAGCAAAGAAACACACTCTTTTGTTCGCTATGGTTCGCTTAGGACTCACGGCCCTGCTTTTTGCAGGGCTGTCACTTGCTCAGGATGAGTTATCCAAGCCTGTGCAGCCTGAACAGGGTACTGCTGCTCACTTGCCCGGCGCTTATATCTTCGAATTTGAGGAGAGCCAGGATTCTTCCGTCTTCTTTAACGAGGCAGATGGTCAGTCCACTACTCGTGTCAAGTTTGACTATGACCTCTTCAAGGGCGTCTCGATTCAATTCGACGATGCTGCCTCTGCTGAGGATCTGGCTGCGAAGATGGCTGCTCTCCCCGTGGTTAAGAATGTCTGGCCCGTCAAGGTCTATGGCATTCCTACACCTCGCGTGGAGTGGACTGCGGAGCCTGGAATGAAAGCTCCGCTGTCCAAGAGAGCTGCCAACGATACCGCTGATACATTCTCGCCGCATGTTATGACTCAGGTCGATAAGTTACGCAAGAAGGGTATCACTGGCCACGGAATCAAAGTCGCTGTTATTGACACTGGTGTAAGTTCTCAATGCGTGTAGCCCTTGTTAGTCGTTACTGACACCTTTAGATCGACTACAAGCATCCTGCCCTGGGTGCTTGCTTTGGCCCCGACTGTCTCGTGTCCTTCGGTACGGATTTAGTTGGTGATGACTACGACGGTTTCAACGCTGTCTATCCTGACGATGATCCCATGGACTGCGCCGGTCATGGTACTCACGTAGCAGGCATTATCGCTGCTCAAACCAACCCCTACGGCTTTACCGGTGCAGCTCCAGGAGTTACTCTTGGTGCCTACCGAGTCTTTGGCTGCTCAGGTGAAGCTGGCAATGATGTCCTTATCGCCGCGTACAACCAAGCTTACCAAGATGGCGCGGACATTATCACCGCTTCTATCGGAGGTCCTAGCGGCTGGTCTGAGGAGCCTTGGGCCGTCGCAGTCTCTCGAATCGTTGAGAAGGGTGTGCCATGCCCTGTGTCCGCTGGTAACTCTGGCGACGTGGGTATGTTCTATGCCAGTACCGCAGCCAACGGTAACAAGGTCATGGCTATTGCCTCTTATGATAACAGCGATTACATCTCACTTCTCAAGCAGCACCACTACACCGTCAACGGCAGTGATACCAAGGTTGCCTTTGGCATGACTGCTGGTAACCCCGCTGCTTGGGACAATGTCACTCTCCCCATTTGGGCGCCTAGCTTTGATACCTCGGTGGCCGATGGCGGTTGTGACCCTTATCCCGCTGATACACCTGACCTGAGCAAGTTCATTGTCGTGGTTCGTCGAGGAACCTGTACCTTTGTCGAAAAGGCACAGAACGCTGCTAAGGCTGGAGCCAAGTATTTCATTGTCTACAACAACGCCGGAGGTGCCAACGAGATCGATGTTTCTACTGTGGATGGCATCCTTGCTTCAGGCATGGTCACTTCCAAGGTTGGTGCCAAGTGGATGGATCTCTTGAAGGAGGGTTCCGAAGTCACCCTCGAGATGTCTGCTGGTTCTGATGGAGATGTTATCGTGGAAGAGAGCAAGAACGACAAGACAGGTGGCGCAGTCAGTACATACTCTTCCTGGGGACCCACTTGGGAGATGGATGTTAAGCCCCAGTTTGGTTCGCCCGGCGGTAACATTCTCTCGACATATCCTCTTGCCAAGGGTGGCTATGCGGTTCTGTCTGGAACCTCGATGGCTTGCCCACTTGTTGCCGCTACCATCGCTCTCATCGCCGAAGTCCGCGGAACTCTTGACCCTGAGATCATTGAGAATCTTCTCGCGTCAACCTCGAACCCTCAGCTTTTCAACGACGGTACTGGCTTCTCGGACTACTTGGCTCCTGTCCCTCAACAGGGCGGTGGCATGATCCAGGCCTACGACGCTGCGTATTCCACTCTATTAATGGATGTTTCCAGTTTGTCCTTCAACGACACTGATAACTTCATCGAAGTTCGCAACTTCACTCTTCACAACACTGGTAAGAAGGAGGTTGCTCTCAGTGTTTCGCATATTCCTACCAAGAGTGTCTACACTCTTGATAAGGACAGTATCTATGCTTCTGCCTTCCCCAACGATGTTGTCGACGTTCACGCTGAGCTCAAGTTCAGCGAGGCCAAGGTTTCACTCGGCGCTGGGGAAAAGGTCACTATTGAAGTCATGCCTACTGCACCTGGTGACCTTGATGCTAAGCGCCTTGCCCTTTGGTCCGGCTACATTGCCGTTAACGGCACCGGAGTATCTCTGTCTCTTCCCTATCAGGGTATGACAGGTTCTCTGCACGATTCTGTTGTTTTGGGCTCCAACGATACGTGGATTGCCAAGTCCAACGACAAAGACAACCTCACTCCCGTCCCCTCCAACACTACTTTTACTCTGCCCGTTAAGGGCCAGAACGCCACCGACGCTCAACCTGCTCCTGCTCTGGCCTGGAAGCTTGCACTCGGCTCAGCCAAGCTTGAAGCCGAGCTCATCCCTGTTGGTGCCAACTCGTCCAAGAGTCTTGGCGCACCCGCTGGATTTCCCGTGCAGTGGAACCCCATGGGTAATGGTCACGTTGTGTGGAACGGTAAGCTTGCAGATGGCGGATATGCGCCAGCTGGCAAGTACAAGGTCAAATACCAGGCCTTGAGGATCTTTGGTGATGAGAAGGTGGAAAGTGACTGGGATAAGTCGGAGTCTCCTGTCTTTAGTGTCAAGTACCCTTAAGCACTGATGCCGGGACCGCTTGAGTAAGGAGGTGTAGTACTATGCGGCTTAGGTGCTCTTGTGCAATTGGGTCTGACAGTAAATCATGCTTCCAAAATAATCTTCTTATGTCTTTATGAGTTATACTGTATAATGAAATAATGTATAGCCTCGCACTGAATACATCGAACCAAAGAGCCTCAGTGAAGGAAAAAGCAAGGGGGTAGGGTACCCGTGGTGATTCCCCTCTACCTTTTTTAAGAAATGTCTATTTCCTCTTCTCCTCCATTTGCCCAAACTAACCCTTGTGTATTAACTTTAACAGCTGTCTTCAAATCTGCATCCAGTGCAGCAGAGACTCTGTTACTTTATTTACAATAGGTATTGCGGTCCAGCTTCTATTCCTCATCGCCAAACACAACTGCATGTTGGAATGCCCACTCGCGAATAGCACTGAAGTTTCGACATGTATGCAGTGTACTGAAGTCTGGCCAATGCCCCTCAAAGCCATCGTAGTACTTGAATGCAAAGACTCCAGTATCACTCTGACACATTAGGTTGGTTCTCAAAAACTCGATGCAGTGGTCTGCAAATTATGTTAATGTCTCAATATTATCTAAACACTTCTTGGAACACTTACCCAAATGACCCCTCAGATCCTCTGGCTCAACATCAATGTCTCCTCCTGTATGCGAATAATAGTCTTTGTATGTAGCCTGCCTGAGCAGATTGAGACAGTGTAGCTGATGGAATACCTGCACTCCAACACGATAGCCTTTTTGACCTGTCTTGGGATCCTTGATGGTGAGTGAGGCTGGGTCAAGGCCGAGGTTATCAAGCTCGTCGCGAGTTATCATCTGGTCGCCTACATCGTATGTGACATGGTTCCATGCTTTATCGACGTCGGGGCCAAAACCGACGAATTCGGTTTCTTTCGTGACTGGAGTGATGTTATAGCGGACGGTGTGGAAGCCGGCAACCTCGTCGGCTGGTGCTGCGTAATGTTAGTAACATCACAATTGGTGGAGAGTTATACTGACAGTAGGGATATTCTGGTAGGCCTAAAGTATTGTTGCGATGGATATTGGCGCGTAGTAATACTGATGATATAAAAAGCGTGAGGGATAACGAGAGTAATACCCCATGACATGCCCAGATGAGATATGGGTGTTGTGAGTAACGCGCAAAACGGGCTGGGATGGCGATATATCTTTCGGACGGTGATGTGAGAGACCTTTTCTCGTCATCGTCTGGCAAAGGACGATATAAAGGCTGCATGGTTGGATGATAATGTCTTGAGTGAAGGGTTTGGACTATGAATGGAGTGAAATGCCGACTGAAGGATTAAAAAGACCACTCGAACAAAAGCAGGTCTAGTTATGTCTCACTGCAATGTGAGACTACCCCTCGAGATTCTGAGCATACATATAGACCGCTGTGTTGAATCTACCTCTGTTGAGAATTACTCCCGATTGACTCTGGATACGTAAGCGGATATTCGGCCGTCAAATCGATCCTTGAAACGCCAAGTCGAGACGTTGCATGAATGGCGCTAGTACAAGATGCGATAGTCCAGATGACTGACAACGGCCTCTCGAAATGGTTTCCCAGTTTCTTGACCCCAGATTCATCCCAAATATAAAGCAACGTCACATTGGGAAGGGAATTGACGCATTGGGGTGTTTGAAAGTGTCTGGGGGAATTTGCGCCTGTAAGCTGGGGAGGGTTGTATTCTCGGGGAACTTGAATCAGTTGGTGTAATAGATGTATCAGGGGAGGCGCTACGGTTAGGACGGGTTTCATGAAACAAGCAGAAACACCAGCTGAACTTCCTATCCCACCAATCAAATGACTGCCCATAGAAAATTCCAATGTCGCGGATTCCAGACGATTTACCAGTTTCATGATTGGCCGTCCCCAACACCACCATTCACTGCCTCCTCGAAGGTCACTAGTGACTATGAAGACAGTATCATGACGCGCTAGTCTATTGAGACAGTAGCTACTCATCGAAGGAGACGGGAATTCGGCATCATTTCTAAACACTTCAAGTCTTGTGTTGGTATTCGCGTTTGAGTATCCTGAAGACTGAAAGGCCAGGGATCAAGATCTATTCTCAGGAATACGAGATGAGTATGGACGAACCGTCATCTGAATGTTAAGATGAAGACTATAAGAACTTGAGCAATATCCGCTACAAAGCACTCATATCAATCAACTCAACTTCACTTCTTCAGTCATTTGATCATTGCTTGACGCAATATCTCTTCATCTTTCCAATCTCTCTTATACTCAGGGCTAGTCCTTTCTATTCTATACCGTCTCTATTCTACCTGCCGGTCAGACTTCATTCTACTTATCACAACCACTCCTTCATCAAAATGTACTTCACCAACATCATCGTTAGCGCTCTCGCCGCTCAAGCCTTCTCCCGTGACAGCCGATCGAGCTACTCCAGCGCTGGCAAGATCGCGGTATGTCCCTTCTTGCAATGCCTTGATCTAGTCACTAACGATCTCTATAGGCCTTGGTGGCTGTCGGTGCTATCCCGGGAAGCGCCTTCCCCGTTTTCACCACTCTTGAAGTTCGAGAGGTAAGACTTACCACAACTCTTTAGTGACTAATAGGCTAATATAGAAGGCAGCCTCACCACCAAGGTGCCCAAGGTAACCAAGGTCAGCAGGGAAGCCAAAACGCCCAGGCGAACCAGAATGGCAGCAACAACAACAATGGAAACAGCAATGCACAAGCCAATGCGGGATGCAACGCCAAGAGGGATGAGAATCTCATTGCTCGCCATCATCAGGGAAACCAAGGAGGCAATGGTAACGCCAACGCTAATGCTGTCAATTGCAACGGTAACAACAACAACAACAACAACAACGGCAATAACAAGCGAGACCTAGAGGTTAGACATCACCAAGGCGCAAAGGCAAACGGTGGTAAGAACAACAGAAAGGGCAACAACAAGCGGGATCTGGAAGTCCGACATCACCAAGGTGCAAAGGCAAAGGGACGCAAGAACAACGGAAATGGCAACAACAAGCGGGATCTAGAGGCAAGACATCACCAAGGTGCACAGGGAAATGGCGGTAACAACAACAACAATAACAATGCTGCTGCTGCTGTCAATGGAAACAACGGCAACGGAAATGCCGATGCTAACGCTAACAACAACGCCCAGAGCAATGCTCAGAGCAACAACAACAACAACAACAACAACGCTGGCTGCAACAACAAGCGCGGACTCGAAGCCCGACACCATCAAGGCGGACAGAACAACGGTGCTAATGCTAATGCCGCTGGTGCTTGCAACAACTAATCACATGCGGCATGAGTACCTTTTGCATCTCCTTTGGGTCGGGGCAGATGTACATAATATGCTTGAAGGCTGGGACTTGCCAGGGGCGATATCTTGACAAACCAAGACTAAGCTGGGTTGAGGATGACAGAATACTTAAATATTAGTGGCTGGTCCATAAATAGCAGTAACTAATACACTAAAACGGCTGAAACGATCAATTGTCTGCTTATGTTTGTGATTGGGTAGAAGCCATTTTAAAACCCGCCTTTATGAGAATCAGGGTCCATCACGTGATACCCCCAAGGAATGCCTTGAATAGCCCGTAGCATCGTTGATGGTTCAAGATTGGCGACAGCCAGAGAAAAGAATTCAGTAAAAGCTTTTTGACGCCTAGACTAGAACACTTTCACTACAAGCAAGCTACTTATCGGTATAGTTGTTTATCGAGGATTCTATCAGCTTATGCAGTGGCTTCGGCTAGAACACTTTACATCCATGTCTTTAAGTGGGCTATCAGACCACTTTGAAAACTCCTTCAAATAATGCTTTTACTTTTCCTGTGCGCCCAAAATCGACTTTTCTACACATCACTTCTTCATCAATATTCACATCATGGCTCCCAAGAAACCCGAAGCAGTCATCGACAATGTGGTCGCCTTTGGAAGGGTCCGCAAAAACTTGAAGATGGGATGCGTTGGTCTGCCCAACGTGGGAAAGTCTAGCTTGTTCAACCTATTGACTGAGCAGAGCGCTGCGGCGGAGAATTATCCCTTTTGCACGATTGAGCCCAATGAGGCGAGATGTGCTGTTCCTGACGCTCGTTATGTAAGAATTGAAGAGTGAACGAGAAATGAGGGACATGACTGACATGCATAGGACTTCCTCTGCGACCTCTGGAAGCCACCTTCCATGTACCCAGCTTATCTACAGGTGACCGATATTGCCGGCTTGATCAAGGGCGCTTCTCAGGGAGAGGGACTCGGCAATGCTTTTCTGTCGCATATTCAAGCCGTTGACGGTATCTTCCATATTGTTCGGTAAGGAGTGGTCTCTCAGTATTTGGGACTTACGTTGACCCGACTGTTAGAGCATTCGACAACGATCAAGTCTTACATGTTGACGATTCAATTGATCCTGTTCGTGATTTGAGTCAGTCGCCCCGAATCTATTCACAGGCTTATGATACTAACGTTGCGCTCTTTAGATACCATCCAGAGCGAGCTTTGCAAAAAGGACCTAGGTATGTATCTTATCTCGTTGGGACTTGAAGCCAACTGACATTTTATTTTAGACATCCTGGACAAGCAAATCGTTGCCGAGGAACTGATTGTGAAGAAGGCTGGTGGCAAGTATAAGATGCTACCTCTGTTCTATGAGACTACATCCAAAATTCGAGCAGTAAGTTCCCATCTCGCAGTCTTCCGATGGTCATCTCCGAACAATTACTTATTGTGTTAGATGTTGGAGAAAGACCAACCAGTGAGAGATGGCAGCTGGACACCAGCCGAGATCGCACTCATCAACGAGAAGATCCAGCTCATCACTACCAAGCCTATCATCTACCTTGTCAACCTTACCATGAAAGACTACCTCCGACAGAAGAGCAAGTACCTGCCGTCTATAGCAAAGTGGGTAACTGAGCACGGAGGTACCGCACGAGACATCATCCCCTTCTCCGTCGAGTTCGAAGAGAAGCTGCACAGCATGAAGGACGACCCAGATGCCCAGGCTGCTTTTCTCAACGAGAGCAAGGTCAAGTCTAAGCTGGACAAGATCATCACCGAGGGATTTACAAAGCTTGGTCTGCAGTACTATTTCACCGGTATGTTATACCCAAACCTGAATTCAACGCATAGTTTATTGACGTATCATCAGCTGGAGAGAAGGAGATTAGATGTTGGACGATTCCACGAGGATGCTTGGCGCCTCAAGCTGCTGGTGCTATTCACAGCGACTTTGAGAGAGGTTTCATCAAGGCTGAAGTAGTGGCTTACCAAGACTTCCACGATCTCTGCGAGGGAAACAAGTCAAAGGCGCCGATCAAGGCCGCTGGAAAGTACCGCCAGGAGGGAAAATCCTACGTGAGCTTTAACATCTTTTGTGTCTCTATAGTAGCTGACTCTGTTCTGTACAGGTTGTCCAAGACGGTGATATCATTCACTTTCAATTCAGTAAGTCGGAATCTCTCATATCGAGCCTTCCCGGCCTCAGTTTGGCTGATATCTAACTATCGTACAGATGTCTCAAACAAGAAATAGTCGCGAGTCGGATGTTAAAACACAACTTCAAAAGACTGCGCGTTCGTGATAGAAAGTTAGATAAAAAGCATAGACTTAATGTATCAGTCTATCCTCATGCTACTCGATAATATTCTAAGGCTTCTTTGTTAAGATCTTTCCCTTGCTATCGTACCAAATCTTCTTGGCCTTCACTTGACGCAGCGAATCCTTGCCAGATGTCTTTGCATCGTGGTAGAAAAGCCACCACTGACCCTTGTACTTGACAATGCTAGCATGAGTGGTCCAGCCCTCCACCGGCTCAAGAATTCTTCCCTGGTAAGTGTAAGGTCCGTAAGGATTCTTCGAAGTTGCATAAACAAGATAGTGGGTTGTGCCAGTTGAATAGGTGAGGTAGTAAATCTTGTTACGCTTATGAAGCCAGGGGCCCTCGAAAAAGCGTCGGTCCTCGTCCTCGGAAAGAAGCGGCTTGCCAGTCTTGGGGTCGAGAATGAGCATGTCTCGAGGCTTCTCTGCGAGCGTGTGCATATCCTTGCTCAATTTGGCAACCTGGGGGCTCAGGGCAGCAGTGCCATTTCCAGGCTCAGTGCCAGATTCGTTGTAGTTGTTCTTGTCCTGCCATCGTTGGAGCTGGCCGCCCTGAATACCGCCCCATATTAAGTACGCGCTATCGTCTTCGTCAACGAAGCTGGCCGGATCGATGCTGAAAGTGTGAGGGATCCAGCTTTTGTCAGGTGTGAATGGTCCGCCAGGGGTTGAGGAGACAGCAACGCCGATTCTGAAGATGTCGTCCTTGTCTTTGGCAGGAAAGTAAAGATAGTATTTGCCATTCTTGTGGGCAGCGTCCGGAGCCCACATCTGGCGAGAGGCCCAAGGGACATCATCGACTGAGAGGGCAACGCCATGATCGACTGGTAGTGACCCGTAAATCTTTTCGATGGAGTATATATGATAATCTCTCATTGCATACTGGCCTCCATCTTCGTCGTTATCAAAACCAGCATCGATATCATGGGAGGGATAAAGCCACAACGTGTCGTTGAAGACATGAGCCGAAGGATCCGCAGTCCATCTGCTAGTGACAAGAGGGCAGTCGGTGGCTAGACTTTGGCCAGCGATAGAGAGGAGTGCCGTAGCTGGGAACAATAATTTGGATTTCATGATGGAAATCTCGTAAGAACCTGGTAGTTGATGGTGAGATTGGAAGTGTCTACTCTACTTAGAAGTTTTACAGCGATGTATCTTTGCTTTTATACTTGTATTCCTTCATGATAGTTGATCTGCCGTGTTGGGTCCCATCATCTAATTTGCTTAGGCTTGATATATCAGCCTGTTCCCCGCAGATCAGTACCATGCTGCGGGGTAAATCCTTGGCGTGATGGGTTCCCCGGATAAATTACAAAAGCTGAATTTACCGGATGAAAGTTGTAAAAGTGTTTTCGGTGGATATTTTCCAGCCAAGAAAGAGGCGAATGAGCATCAGTATCACTTCACGATTTCGCTGGGCGTAAGCCAAATTGCTTATTTGAAGAGCCGTATTTAAGGCTAAATGCGACTGCATATCTTGGATCAGACACTCGGTAATTAGCAAACCATCGAATGGTCATTGACTTTACAAGATCGGCATTGAAACTGCTGTATTCGAGCTAGGTTGAGCGTCATCGCGAATCAGAGACTGGCGCGCTTAATCCTCCGGTCAGTTCCGTATGAGTAAGCATGCATATGAACGAACTCGTCCTTTTTTCCCATGTTAACATGTACCCCATGATCCAAGGCAGTCTTCCGTAATATCTCGGACCATCAAGATATCGGAACCTTGGTACTGGGAAGCACAAAGCGTGGATCAAATTAAAATTGGTTTCGTTCCAGTCATATCTAAGTGTACATCTATCTATATTTACATATTTTTGACATTGTTAAGTGGATGGGTATAGTGGCTCGCGTCTATAAAGTTCTGCTCCTGTGCATGATGGAATCCCGCATGTATACGCTTGACGAGCGTGTCAAGAAGTAGCTGACGCAGGTCATTGGCAGGATAATCCTTGTGGAACCAATGATGTCGAATAAAAACTCCACCACATGTCTTGTCTCCGATGTAGGGGCTTCCATTGCCATCCATGCATGGAATCGTGCGCACGTCATCCGTAGAGTTGTAATCGTAACGAACATAATTGGAAAACGCCGCCTGCTCGTGTGCCCAATCGTTGGCCCATCTTCCACAACCCTTGTATTTCGTCTCGGTAGGGCACTGGTTCCAGTCATGGAAGAGCTCTTGTGTCCGGTTGCTTTGCCGAGCCACAATGAAGCCTGTGTTTTGCATCACTTTGCCATTTGGATCGCGATTTCTCGGAGAGTCCGGATCGTTGGACAAGGCGATTAGGGTCTTGTCTGTTATATTCCATAGACTCATCAGCCACTCGAACGGCATCTCGGGATACATAAAGACGGCGTCGGCATCGAGAAAGACAACAGTTTCGTGGGTCTTGAGTGCTTCCTTGATCATTGGGACCTTTACCCATGTACCGTGGCGGTTGCGATAGTCGGGGGCTCGAATGAATTGGTAGTCGTAGCCGTGAATCATGGCTGGCAGAGAAGCGACACATTAGAAATTTGTCACGAAACATAGGGGAAGATGATATACCGTAGAGATAGTGATTCATCATTCCAGCTGTCCTTCCTGTCATTTCATTGGCATTCAAGAGTGTTTTGTTCATCATGGCGCCAGCGCCTACGTCCAGTCGTGTATCCACATCCAGGATAAGCAACTTCTTCTTCTGGGCAGGCCATCGCTGATTATTCCTGTTGATATTGTAATGATAGCCCTCCTTGGATAAGAAATGTGTGGCGTTGAGGTCGTGGAGGAAGGGTTTCCACAAATGATGCATCAACTGTGGTGTGTTTTCCCCGAGTGTCGCTGGTAGCGGGGTTGAGAGGGACGAGCTGGCCAAATGGCGAGTCAGAATTGAAAGGTTGGCGTACTAACTTGTGACACTCACCGGAAAGCCAACTCGCTGGTTGATGGAAAGTAGAACAACCAAGAGTGTACCGCCAGCCCAAAAATGACCAAAATTCCCATAGCGAGTAATACGCCTCTACGCCTATTGGCCCGAAGCAGAAACAAATGATCCATGGCGGGGTATGGGAAGTCTCCAAAGACTTTGACACTCGCGAATTAATTGACTGAAGTGAATGTCAGGGTCTTGAAGATGCAGGTAATGCCGAGAAGTATAAAAAAAAAGTAACATTGCGGAGGCGTTATCTAAAGGGGCAACGGGATACGGCCTAATAATACGAAAATTGAGCTTGTGTTGGGTAAGTTTTCTCCTAGGTATGTTTGAAGACGGCTATTAGATTTGAAGGGCATACCGTATCCGTAGTAACTTTTCGTCTTTCTGGATTAGTTGGCTTAGATAAGAAACGGAAATACGGAACCTTTTTCTCTTTCTGACCACTTATAATACAGAGAACGTACATAAGAGGTATCCACCGGTTATAGCAAATTTATTGAGTTTATACGGTAGCGTAAAGGGGAACCAATTGATGCGGAAGGGGCCGAGAGCATGACTGCTGATGATGAGTCTTTTGAAAGCATTTCTTATCGATTCATTTACGAGGTGGGTCTATCGTCTAATCTTTACACGTCTTTAGATTGGGCAAAGCGTAATACTTGTTGTCTCAACAGCCACTTAGAAGAGTTGGAATGTCCACGCCATCTGTTTGCGTGCCGAGATATCCAGGACCCATCCAGACCATCTCGTCGTCATCCGAAATTTCGGTCTATTGAACCCTTTCAGCTGGCTTATCATTCGGCCCAACTAACCATTTCAGCTATTTATTCCACAACACGAGCTGCATTTTTACTGTTGGTTGTGAATAATCTGACTAGAATCTCCTGCCAGTCGAATTCCACTGTGGCGCAGACTTGCTGCAGGGCCTAGACCAAGTCTTTCCCGTTTGCCTGTTTCAACGGTTGGCATGGTTTCAATGGGGAGAGTTTCTGTGAACCGACCAAGCTGAGTATAGTAAATGTCGAGTAGCCTACATCTAACGGTTTCGGCGATGGATCTATTGCATGCATTGCATGATAAACCAGAGACTGAATGCGTATTGACTGATTTAACTCGTTGAGGAGGCGCTTTACGGTTTGAGTCATGCTCAGCGCCACATCGCAAGCGTCTTACTGTTTCCATTTTAGTAAATGCCCATTAACTCAGCATTAGGTAAATCATCTTCTATTTCTGTACAAAGGGTTTTAGCATGTCAGCATGGCTGAATACAATAGGTAAGTATAATCTGTGGTATCTCTACTCTTCAATGCAGGCTGTTTAGGTTTCCAATTCTTTCTATACTCTCTTTAACCTCTTACCCCTCTTGCCCCTACTATCTTGACTACCTCATCTGGCATCAATTGTCATTTAGCTACGTACCGTCAAGTAATATTTATCTATCTACAGTGCCATAATAATACAATAAAAGAATAAATTCGGCACATGTTTCAGTTTACCTAGGTTATTTATCCAGTTCTCAAGGGCCTGATGGCTTGACATAGTTCCCACTCATCTTGTCCACGATAATAACGTGATCGAGATCTTGACAGCTTCGCTAAGCATCAATGGTATGCCATCAGGTCTCCACGGCATAAAGTTTCTGTTATCTTGCGGGACACATGTTTCTACAACTCCAGTCAACGAGAGATTTGACCTTCCTGGATACGGGTCGATATAACTTGTACAGCCTACCTATTGGCATTATATTACACCAGCTTTCAGACAAGGAGACTGCACAGATACTGCTCTTATGCTTGGAACTTAGTATGTCAATGCCAACTCTCGACATTATTAGCGTTAAGTTCTGTAGCTGAAAGCATTTGAAAGCTATAATGATGTCCAAACTATTATCCAGTGCTCCAAGCCTCGAGACATTGGTAACACGTAGACTAGTCATGACGATCTCCCAGGACGCGAAGTCTAGGTTACCTACATGTTACAATTTACGGTACCTGAGGCCCATGGGAGACAGATGCTCCTCTTGCAGATAACTATCTTCTCTATGACAGCCAGTCTTGAAATACTTAATCATCAGTCACTTATCACTACCTCCGGCTAAGAACCGAGTCGCTAACACTTGCAGAGCACGATACATCAACGCGCCTAGCCTTCTGTTAAGATATGTCCTGCCCCCCGCGATGCAAAATTGAAGAATACCACAAGTGACTTGCATCGGGTACGTAACAAGGGTCTAGTACGTATTCAGTAAATATGAAAAGGTTGATGCTGCTGTTATTCACCAAAAGTTTCCGAGGTAGAACAAAAAATACATGAAAGAGCTTCCAGTGAGAAAACGCCCCCTTATTCCCCGTGTGTTCTGATATTTCAACTGGTTAATAACGCTGAAAGTTGAACACTTGTATTTTGATGTCTTGATGATATTGCAGCTGATGCACGATCTTCTATCCTCGTCGCTTGAGGATGATTGTTGTTCCGTCTCCTAGAATGGCTGGCTCATCCAGAAACAGCATAGCTTAGTTCTCTGCATCTACCGGGTAGTGTCATCCTGCCTCGGCAAAAGTCAATGATGCGCCGGCTAGACAAGGGAATTGGTTCACTGTTCCCGATTTGGCACGGTGCAATGATCGCCGTCAAATCACGGGTCAACGCGGGGATGCCAGAAGCATATCAACTATTGAAAACACAATACAAACTGACTTCCTACGCACATATCTAATATTGTTCTTTCTTTATCCGGTAGACTTCAGCAAGGTAAACATCATCATGACACAAAGCAAGCAAGACTCAATTCCCCTCGGGGCATACCTCTTCACCCGTCTCAAACAGCTCGGCATAGGCTCCATCTTTGGTGTTCCCGGAGACTACAACCTGAGACTCCTCGACTACGTCAAACCGGCCGGTCTGCATTGGGTGGGCAACTGCAATGAGCTCAACGCCGCCTACGCAGCAGATGGCTACTCTCGCATGCACAGTCTGGGTGTAGTCATCACAACTTTTGGCGTGGGTGAATTATCCGCCATCAATGCCATTGCGGGCGCCTACGCTGAACGAGCACCGGTACTCCATATCGTCGGTGCGCCGCCGCGTGCTACTCAGAGTGCGAGGATGAATGTCCATCATACCTTTTTGGATGGCGAGTATAAGAGGTTTGCGGCTATGCATACGCATGTTACTGCTGCGCAGATTTGTTTGACGGATGGACTGACTGCTGCGGAGAGGATTGATTGGGTTATTGAGCAGACGATGGTTCATCAAAGACCGGTGTATCTCCAGATCCCTGATGATATGGTCCAACTGCCAGTTTCAACGAGTAATTTCGATGTGAGAAGTGTGATTAGCCCTTCGCTTGGTGCTACTGAGCTTGATATGGAGAGCGTTGATAAGATCTTGGACCGCATCTACTCGGCACAAAAGCCATTGATCCTTGTTGACGGCGAGAGTCGTAATATTAACGCTCTTGATGAGATCAGCGAGATCATCAACATTACCGCCTGGCCAACATGGACTTCAGCTTTCGGTAAAGGTCTCATCAATGAGGAGTTGGCCAACGTTCATGGTGTTTACCTAGCAAACCGCGGAGATGAGAACGCAGCGGAATACTTCAAAGCGTCTGATCTAATCCTCTTCTTTGGACCTCATCTGAGTAACATCAATACTGGCATTTTTACAGCTATCCCTAATGAGGATGCAACGATCTCATTCTCCCCGGATCAAATAAAGATTGCAAAAACAGCTATCCGAGACCAGCCAACTCGGTCTTTCATTCAAAAATTGCTCAGCAAGCTTGACCCTTCGCGACTTACCAAAATCATCGGACCGACAATTTCCGCCCGATCTCAATCTGAGCCTGACTCATCTGGTTTCCTCACACAGGAACTGTTTTATCCCTATGTCAACTCCATGTTCCGCCGTGGCGACACCATCTTGACCGAAACAGGCACCGCTGCAGAAGGTGGCAAAGTTTTCGAGCTCCCTGAAGGATGTCGATATTTTACAGCTGTCACTTGGCTGTCAATTGGTTACATGCTTCCCGCAACGCTTGGAGCTGCCCTGGCTCAACGGGATAAAAACACTCAGAACAAAGATGCGGAGCGCACGATTCTCTTTATCGGAGATGGGAGTCTACAAATGACTGCACAGGAGATAAGTGTCATGGTGAAAGAGAAGCTCAACATTGTTATTTTTGTGATTAATAACAACGGATATACTATTGAGCGAGCCATTCACGGGAGGAGACAGGATTATAATGACATCCCGTCGTGGAACTATAACCATGCATTAGGCTTATTTGGGTATAGTGATGAAGAGCTGAAGAGACGATATTTTGCGGCGCGGACTTGGGGGGAGTTGAAAACTGCGCTTGACTCGGAGGCATTGCGACAGAATGACGGGGTTAAGATGATTGAAGTGTTTATGGATCAGGAGGATTGCACCGGAGTGTTGAGAGGGTTGTTGGAAAAACAAATTGCTGGAGAAAAGTGAGCGATACGGGGATCGTCCGGCCATGTTAGAAAAGCCTTATGGAACAAACAAAATTAAGACAGACTCATAAATATGCGAACAAGAAGAGTTAGATTTAATTATTCAATCAATGCCTGACATTCCAATACTATGGGCTCTATACAACTCATTATCTTATCTGTTCCCATTTGCTATCCAGATATTCTTGAGAAAGGTTGGATGGCTCGAAGTTCGTTGTTTACCCTACACACTCTGGGTGTCACGATTCAGCCTACTCCACGGAAACTCCACCGTTGAAAATGTGACGTATTGGTTTATTTTTTTCCAAAGATCAGTGCTTACAAAACGGCCGCGGTCAACGCCGACAGCTTACGGGCGCGCCACGTTCTTGAGACTTATTTAGTCCGACCTCAATAGTCTGAGTCACTTCATGTCTTGTCGTATAGCGGTCAAGCTTATCGGATGGGCTTCTGTCATCTCAACTTTGCATGACTGAAGACAACAACATGTCGAGGCTTCGATATGGGAGAGGTCAAAACACGAGATGAAGGTTGAAGCTTTGACACGGGTACGCCGGCCGACGGCATTCAGAGAGTCTGGGAGAGTCAGAGCGTTGACATTGACCCGGGACTTTGGATGCTGTTAGTTTTTCCTTGTTTCCTTGCCTGTTTTGCTCTTGCTGACGTGAGTCTAGTTTGCAGCTATGGAGCATCTTCATCCACACTCCACGAGTTTAGCTTACTTTAGAGAAAAGCTTACGACGCCTGCCGCTCGAATCAAAAACATCATAACACCCATAAACTGGAGTGTGTTGCCTTCCTTCAATCCGCTAGTGATAAGCCTAACGCAGGTACCATCACTAGCTCCAGGGGCACGGAGAATCGAGTCCAAAAAGCAAGGCGGGCGGCAGTCCAATAAATGCAGCTCTCGTATATGTATGAATCATCCAATTGGTCAGTTTGAATGGTTTAGTCAGGCCCCAAGAACCGAGCTCCAAACCGGGACTCGCTAGATGACCTGGTAAATTACCTCTTCGTATAGCCCGACGGAGAAAGACGAGCCCAAAAATAAACACGAGCTTTTGCTGGGTCCTTGCGCTCATCATATCCCCGCATGTGGACCATATGAATCGATCGTCTGGGATCGGGAGACAACAATAGAACAAATCAAAGCCAAGCGAAGCAGAGGATATCTGAATCGAATTGAGTTATAAAGAATGTTGCATTCCTTCTTCTCCAGTGTTCTTCCCTTCCTTCTTTATCCCACACTCGACAATCACATTCGTTCTTAATCCAACTTCTCGCATCTTTCGCTTAATACACTCGCTTCTATCAATCTTCAGCCTCAAAAAGCACCAACGGTCATAATGGGTTTCGTCAAGACTGCTGCTCTCGCTAGCGCCCTCCTCGGCGCTGCCAACGCCTCTCCTCACTATGCTCCCCCTTCTAACGAGACCATCCACTACACCACTGAGGTCGTCACTCACCTGACCACCTACTGCCCTGGTGCTGCCACTCTCACCTACGGCGACAAGACCTACACTGTCACCGAGGCCACTACCCTCACCATTGAGGACTGCTCTTGCACCATCACCAAGCCCGTCACCACCGCCACTGGCTATGCTCCTCCCAAGCCTACCCACACTGGCGACTGCGCTGAGATGTGCAGCGACAAGTTCGATGAGTGCCGTGTTGCTCCCGATGCCAACATGGCTGACTGCGCCGCCAAGTACGCTGCTTGCCTTGGCTACAACCCTTGGGAGAGCGGCAAGTTTGTCCAGCCCACCGCTTGCCACGAGGGTTCCAAGCCCACCGGCCCTGCCTACACCACCGAGGTCGTCACCAAGGTAGTCACCTACTGCCCTGAGAAGACCACTCTTACCTACGGCAACATGACCGTCCCCGTCACCAAGCCTGGTACCGTCACTGTCACTGGTGTTCACTACACCACCACTGCTCCCGTTGCCCCTACCGGTTACGCTCCTCCCTCTACTCCTTCCACCCCCGCTGAGGCTAAGGACTGCGCTGAGATGTGCACCAACAAGTACAACTCTTGCCGTGAGGTTCCTGGCTCCAACAAGGCCACCTGCACCGCTGAGTTCGCTGAGTGCCTCGGCTACGCTCCCTTCAACGACGAGGGTAACTTTGTCACCCCCACTGCCTGCCACGGCCCTGTTGCTGGTCCTACTGGCGGTGCTGCTAAGCCTTCCGGTGCCAACCCTCCTGCTGTTGTTCCCTCCGGTTCTGGTGCTGGTGCTCCTCCTGCCACCACTCCTGGTGCCGTCACTGCTGGAGCCGCCCAGGTTGTCCCTGCCGGTATCATGGCTGTCGTTGGTGCTATTGCCCTTCTTTAAATGTTCCTTAACCAGGGACATTAGACTATCCTAAATAGATCTTTTTACCACATATATTTATACATATATATTCTTCCTTATTTACTCTGGTCCTTAAGATAGGACTGCAACTTGGTGACTCTTATAATGTTCAATATTTAAACTGCCTGTGTGATACTAACACCAATAGTGCGTTTAATACTTACGCTGCATCTCCAAAATAGACTGTTTCCTCTTTAATGTGTGTCAGATTAACATATCCATTGTTTAATATGCGTAAAAGAGGCAATACAACTGCCCAGTCGACGTAACTAACAAGTCTAGAAACAGCCATGTTCGCTGCCTCACAAGTGTCCTTGCTTGAAGCGTTCACATGCAGTTATTTCCCCTTCCTCATTATGCACTTACTGATGAAATATCATCGGCAACCCCTATCTCGAATTTAACTATAGTGTTGAATGATTGCACTCTTTCCTTCTCATATAAGGAGAAGAAAAAAGATCGTACCGCATGAATGTTATGTAGTTTAGCTCTATGTTAGGAACCTCAAAAAAAGAAAAATTTGGTTCCGCCCGGGATCGAACCGGGGACCTTCTCGGTGTTAACGAGATGCCATAACCAACTAGACCACGGAACCGTGCTTCAATATGATTGGTTGACGACAAGCCAAACAATCTCCATGAAGTGACAAGGTGCATGAAAACCCTCGCTTGGAGGAATCTCAACATCAGTACGATGAAGTTTCTAATAATACAACTAAGATAGACGCATTTCTTCAGCTGATAGTTCTCAATTCGGCCGATATGTGAGTATAAAACCTTTTATTGTCAGAGCTGACAGCCCTTGAAGAGATGCAGGGGCTAAAGCTCTCTCGTCCCACGTACCACGCCTTCACTCGCCTCAGACACTCAATCGTGAGGTACCGAGATACTTCAGTGGTCGCTTCTCGAGAAAGGAACCTGGGGAAGCAAGGAGAACGAGGCGTACGCCGCATCATGTGGACGATAATTGAAGTAAATTCCGAAAATGGACTGTGTGGCGTAGTCTCGACCAAATGGCTTGATCAAAATGTCCAATCCCGACCCTCCCAGTATCCGGGTACGGGAGAACAATGAGATCATTGATCCATGGCAACACTGCTTCGAGAGTTTTATAAAAAGACACCATTACCCTTTGTTGTCCAGTCTCGCGCTCAAAACTCTCCTATCCTCGAACCTTGTCAATCTTCCGTCATCCATAGAAACAAAGTCAAGGTAAAATTTACCAAGTTACACTTTAATATTAATCCCATTAATTCATTCTCAGATGCCCACTACCTCTGGTATTGTCAGCAGCTTCGATGGAGGAAACAAGATCACGGCGACATTTGTTGTTGATGGGATTCAGTGCACTTTCAATGCTAGCTTTAATCCCCCAGTCGGCGACTTTAAAAGTTATGATGCGAAGCTCGATTACAACGATATCGATCAGTTGACCACTCAGCGAGAGTTTAGTGGAAAAGTCAGTTCTCAGAACCTCGTCATCGACACGAACAATGGTGCCAAGATCACAAGCCATTCTGATACCCCCATTTCGCCTGTCAGTCGGCTCTCTGGATGGGGCAAGTGGGAGCACAGCTGATGGGAGGCTGTCAGGAGTTATCCACTAACAAGCTAGTGGTGTTGTGAAGAGATGATGAATTGTGCTATTGTAACGGGCGCCAGAAGAGTCAATTGAGGCTTGCTATGGATTAAGCTTGAGCAGAAGACCAGATATGCAAACACTCCCTGTTAATGTAAATTTGCAAGGTCACCATGTTCTTTAGTTGTGTTATATAGAAACCCAAGTTACCTTGAACTTTAGGAAACAAACAACACCACTGACAAAGTGAAGATGATATAGTCTTCCCTGAGAGCAAATGTTCCTTCAAGTGTGGCATCCACAGTCCCAATATATATGTAGACAGGGAGTAGATAAATGATTTAGCCCCTTGTATGCTGTGGGGTATCGTAATGAGAAGCGAGAAGGAAGCATTGCGGTTGCGATAGAAGTCCGTCTTGGCTTATTAGTCACCGAGTCCTACATATTCCCTTTCCTGTCGTAGTATCGCTTGTCTGCACATTTCCGCCTAACGAGAAGGTATGCTGAGCGAAGGAGGTTCAGCAATATCCAGCTGTCAGTTTTGATGGCCTTTCACCAGAGTTTTCTCTTGACAGTGGCAAGATTGATATGCCCCCTAGGCGACCCGAGACTTTCCCCTTTTATATAGCCATCTCAAACCAAATCCTACCATCGGGCGTAGACGGCTTCCATACTGGCATAAACACCTTGTTCTCCGGAATAATAATTCTGTCTTCCGGAAAACATATTGTGTGTTCCGGAAGCCCTCTCACCGATGTCTTGGTCACATGGCCAAGAAACTTGAAGTTGTCGAGGATCGAAAGGATTATTAGGGTGGTTATGAGGGTTATAAGGCAGAACAGAATTTTGCGGGTGCTGCGGAGGCTGCTGGTATTGCGGGTACTGCCAAGGAGCGTAAGCTGGACCGAGTTGAGTTGAGTTTGCTGCAGCTGGTTGTTCTTCAGGCGGTTCTTCTGGAGCAGGTTCCTCTTCAGCTGGTGCTTCTTCAGGCGGTTCGGACGCAGGCGGAGGTTGTGACGGTGCTAGTGCCCATGGTGGTGGATAAGTTTTCTCTGGCTCATTCTTCTTATTCTTCTTCATGATGAAGAAGACGATGCCGCCTAGTACCGCGATAATAACGACGGCAATGGCTACTATTTGCCATGTTTTGAGGCCCAAGAAGCCGCCGGCGACAGGGTTGGGACCATTGGGCGGGACTCCTTGTGCAGGGGCGGGGGC